>JAOXYD010000136.1:2783838-2806456 GCA_028565735.1 Pinacopodium congolense | reverse complement strand
TTGGGAGCTTATTTTGAGGGAAGTTGCTCTAAACTTCTCATGGAATTTGAACATGCTTCCTGTTGGTCTTAAATATCTATTTGATAATGGATAATGTTGGATATGTCAAGGGTCAAGCTAATGACCTTAAATTAGAATTTCTTTTTTTATCATTGTTTAATTTTTGATTTATGTGTTTAATTGAGGTTTTGATTTTTTTTTTGTTTAAAATTTTTTTTATAAAAATTAAAAATTAAAAAAAAACTTATTTAAAAAATGAAAAAAAAATTTCAATTTTTTTGTTTTAAAAATGAGAGAAAAAAATTCAAAATTTTTTTTAATTAAAAAAATTCAAAATTTTTTTTAATTAAAAAAATTCAAAAAAAAGTTTTTTTTATAAAAAATAATAAATAATAAAACTTTTGCAAAGTGGCGGAGGCACGCTACAGCGACTATAGTGACAACGCTAATTATTAATTTTCGTTTTTTTCCTTTTTTTTTTTGAAAATTGTTTTTTAATTGTGTTTTTTGTTTTTAATTTAAAATGATTTTTTTTCTTTTACATTTTTTCTTCGTTTTTCGTTTCTTCTTTATTATTATTTTTATATGTTAGATTTTTTTATTATATATATATATTTTTTACCTAAATTTAATTTAATCAATTTTTTTCTTTTTTATTTAATTCATTTTTTTTTAGTTTCATGTTTTTTATTTTTTTATTTTTATTTATGTTATTTATTTAGTCTATTCTTTTTTTTATTTTTTTTATTTAGTTACTTTTATTTTACTTGCTTTTATTTTTTGTGATCATTTTACAATTTCAGTTCTTATTCTTATTTTTTTTGTTCTCCTTATTTTGTAGGTTTTACAGATTATAATCCACCGAAATCCCCATAAGTCCTCTTACCCTCTCTTTTTGTTTTTTTTTCTCTTTTCTTTTGTTTATTTATTTTATATGTTGTTTTTGTTATGATTGATTGGTTTGTTTCGTAATTTTAATCTTTGTGTTTTTGTCTTTTTTGATATCTTTACACATTGAGGACAACGTGTCCTTTAAGTGTGGGGAGGTAGTTATTGCATTTTTATTTGCATTTTGCATATCATATAGGATGCATGTTAGATTGTGAGTATTATGTATGTCAATTTCTTCGCACTTGAGTCACTATTATATGTTATACCATGAAACTCTATCATAGTAGTTGGAACGAGATTGAGTGTATGCTTGAAGTTGAATTAGGTGGCTTGAGTGGAAGGTGAACCATGTTGATTGATTGAAGTAGTTGGTTGCATAAACTTGGTCAGAAATTGATATTAGAGTGATTAAGGAATGTGTGAAATTATCATGGATTTTCATAAATAAACATATGTGAGGCATTGAGCTTATATGACTACATTTCAGTCATTTTATTTTTCTTATTGTGTGTGATGCTCTCCTAGGATGATTACCTTCAGAACTTGCTCTGAACCGGTTTGAAACTACTAGATGTATGTTATATGGAAAGGATTAAGGCCCTCTTTATTTTTTAAACCTTTGACTTAAATGGCCCACTTAATTTATTATCCCTTGTAACCCTTTTTAAGCCTTTAACCGTGTTGTTTCTTGAATTGAACATCTTACAAAAAAAACCCAAAAAACCCCATTAGCCTACCTCATCACAAGTTTAATAAAGTACTATGTGTGCATTAGTTTGGGATTTTAGCTACAATCTTTTGTTTCTGAGATGAGTTGAGCAATACTTCTACTTGTATAGCATATTGCATTTAGCTACTGTGTTTTTCATCATTTTCATATTACTTTAAAACAAAAAAAAGAAAAAAAATTAAATGAAAAAAAGAAGAAAAAAAGAAAAAGGAAAAGAAAGAAAAGAAGTGAAGTTTTTAGCAACAAGAAAGGTTGAATAGTTAGTTATTTACATTCATCTCTCAGAAATATACTTTCTTGTCCCCTTGTACATTTAGTATTTTATGAATACTTATGAAGAACCCCTAAATCCAGTTATGGCTTACCTTGACCCTGGCCCCATTACAACCCTAATTAAAAGTCTTTTTGATCCATTTAGCATGTAATCTGCGTGGAGGAGAATTGGTGAATTTGTAAGCCTATGGTAGTGTAATCTATTAGAGGAAGCCTTAAGCGAAACACCAACCCTTAAAAACATGAGTGAAATGAGAGAATATTGTGAGGAAAATCCATCTTGGTTTTATTCTTACCTTTGATCAATAATATCATAAGTTGAGCTTGTTTATGTGTATTAATGAAAAGATTATGATGTGTGTAGTAGCTTGATATTTAAGTTGCCGAAGTTTGAAAGATTGCATGCACTTGATCTCTTTGAAAATGAATTGATGGAATGTAATGGTTGTGCTTAATTTGCTTGAGGACAAGCAAAGGTTTAAGTGTGGGGAAGTTGATAAGTGTGTTTTATACTATGTTTCTAGGTTATTTTTAGGTGTTTTAAGGCTGCAGACCAAAAGCTCCTTGTATAAAGTGGCTAGCGCTTCTCTAGTGACCAAGTGATGCCTTTCCTTACACGAAGCTAAAACCCAGTGACACCTCTCTTTGTACAAAGCAGCCAGCGCCTCTCTAGTGGCGCCTATTATGTGAAGCGTTCATTGATGCCTCTCCAGGAACATCCAAGGTCCAACCTTTAAGTCTAGTATTGATTAAGTTGAGAGATTTGAAAAACATGGGAAGAAAGGGAGATAGATAAGGACAAGAAAGGGTGTGATGCAAAGTAGTGAAAAGTCTATAGGTTGCCACCTCCTTTTTTTGCATCAGGAGTTGTTACGCAAAGTAGTGAAAATTCTATGGGATGCCACCTCCTCTTTTTAGATCATCAGTTGTTGTAGTAGCCAAAATAGATTTGCAAATCTCCATTTTTGAGCAAAGCGCCACATGTTGTCGACTAAAGAAGTCTTAAATAGGTCATTGAAAAAAAGAATATTATTATATTGACGTTCACTAATTATAGTAGTGGAGTGCTTGATAATTTTTTATTATAAAGATTAGCATTTAATTATGGTGTTGCTTTATCCTTACCCAATGTGTCTTAGTCTTGATGTTGATTTATCTTGTTTCCAATGCGATTATCCTTTTCCAATGTATGTTGGTTTTGATGCTTCCTTAGGGTAAAGATCAAATCGTCTTATTGCTTTTTATTTTTACATGCTCTTTATTTATGTCTTAATACTCTTTTTAATTTTGAGTTTAATTGTGTCTGATCAAGATTATTATTAATTAAATTCTTTTTTATTTCTTTCTAATTTTCATTTTATGAAAATTAGGGCTCATATAATTAGATTTCAGATTTTTAAATTTGAGATTGAATTATGTCCAAACAATTTTAAAATTTAACAAATTTTCATAAATATGTAAGTAAAATTTTCATAAAATTGAAATTTTTTTAGACATGATTGAAATAAAGTAAAAAATAAATAACATAATATATAAAGGGAGTATTCTACAGATTTTATAAAATTTAGAGACTAATTTATAATTTTAAAAAATTATCTGAAATGGTAACGATATTAACCGATACCAATACAGTACCATACTAAAATAAAATTTAGTACTAATATTAATACGATATTTAAAACATTGCTAGTACAACTACTTTAAATTTAAAACTATATTCAATCCAATTATCATTAGATTTTACAATTAATTTGAATTCCAAAGGTTGAATGTAACTAAATACACATTCAATTAATTTTAATTTTAATGCTACAATTAATCTGATTATCAATATACTTTACAAGTGTAGACTACTAGTTTTTTTTTTACTAAAGCCCCATTTGATTTAATATGATTTGTGGCTAAGATATTTTCAGTATTAAAATGAATTTTTACTTGAAAAATGTTATGATATATATTTTTGTTAACATTTACCAATCAAAGAATTTTATTTAACCTTGTATTGGTATACTTTTTGGATCTTCTATACCAACATTTTAGTTAAAATAAAAATAACAAAAAAATAACACAATAATGATCTCATTTTTTTACTAAAGTGCATCTTGGTGATAACTACATAAACGTTAACCATAAACATTAGAAAACTAAGAACCTAAAGTTGTTAAAATTATAGCTAATGAATTTGTTTGTGGTATGAAAGTACAAACTAAGCAGTATATCACAATACACTCACATACAAAAATTCCTTAGCTCATGTACAAATAGTTGACAATTATACTCATACCACTGATTTATTTAAATTAGATACATAACATAAATTTCATCTGTTGATTCTTTAAAATCACTCAGTTAGGACCTCCACTTAGTTTCACCCAAGCTTCATCTTGGTCAGGGATATATCACCTAGGTTTAGGTCCAAAAGAAGTGAAAATTGCCCTGTAAAAACTCACTTTCACTACAGCTTTAGTGGGTTCCCTTAATCAAGCCACTGCCTATAAGTCGTCGGGTCATTCTTCAACAGGCACGAGGTCAGAGCCCCCGGCCCCTCCCACTGCTTGAGAGCTTATAGTTTCATGTTCTATTTCACTTCCCAATTGGGGTTCTTTTAACCCTTCCCTCACGATACTACTTCGCTATTGATCACCTAAGAGTATTTAGATATGGGGATGTTGTTAAGAAGCTATTCAAACAAAGAGGTTAAGGTAATAATAAACCTTATTAAGTGAATTATAACCCTTACATACAAATGAAAACAAAGATATTATATTATAAATTTATTATTAATTATAATATATCATGAAATTGTTAAAATTGAGTGTGATATAATGTAATCTTAAAATTTCTTGAGCATGAAATTTTGGAATCATATTGAGAAATTATTTAATTTAAAATGTTAAGTTAATTGATAAAGTAATGAATCATATATTGTTTGAAAATGGCTTCCTAATTGTTAAATGTTTTTCTTAGACCATCATAAATAAATATGAGGAGACCTCTAACATTTTTTTTCATTTTTTAGGTCTATAAATGTATTTATTAATGTTTTAAAAGTGAATTGGATATCAAATTGCTAAGAAGAGAGATTTAATTTTGAAATTTTAATTGATATTAAGCTAACCTGTAAAATTGATAGAAAACTAGAATGATAAGAAATAAAATTAATTACCTTTAAGCAAATAATTTTTATGATTACCAAACTCAAATTTTGGGTCTGGACATTACAAACTTAATGTCATTTTTAAGCTATATTTTTTATTATCTCTGTATTGTTAGTGCTGGTCATTATTTTATTTTCCATATATTTTTATTAAATATTTTTTTCTTTTTGTTTTACTTTTGCATCTTAATCATGAGAAATAGGCATAATCAACTAGAATTGCTCATTTGTTTCCTTTGTTTCACTACCATAATATAAGCATGAACTTGCCATCTCCCCCTCCCCCACCCCAGGTTTAAGGAAACTTGTCATTCCTTTATGCACAACTACAATGGAATTTCAGTAGAACTAGGAAATTGATTAAACTCCCTTCATAGTTTATTTTGAACCTATATCACTCACTAATTTGGAAGATTTAGGTTTTGGTTCTAACAAATTCAGATAATGTTCTTGGTTAAATTGGTTAAATTACCTTTATAGTTTAGTTTGTACTTACAACTCTCACTAATTTGGAAGATTTAGGTTCTAGTTCTATCATAAGTTTTATATAGTATTCTTGGTTTCAACATGTGCACTAATTCAAATAATGTAAAAAGATGAGATCAAATTTTTAACAAAACATAACGATTTTCTTTTAAGATTTCACAACATGATGATCATTGTGTAATTATGCAAAATTAAAAGAATAAAACATAACAGGTGGCAATATGGAACACATTAAGAAAGAAACGTTTAAATAACAAGGTAACAGAAATTGACATCTTAAGCAACACCACATAATGTACAAATAAGAAAAGGTAGCAAAGTCTCTGATCATATAGGACTTGCATCATATGTGATATAACTTCTTAAATTATATATCAGAGTTTTTCCTAAAGGACGAAAGGGCATTGATAGCCCTTACTCTTAAGAAGTATTTATGATAAAGAGTAACAATAGTAGTTTAGTGAAAGGTATAACCTAGAAAACCCTTTTGAGCACAACAAATCTAATTGGAAGCGATGCCAAGACCTATCATAACTAAGATACACAAGAAATTAGTTACGATTAATACATAAAAAAGGGTGAGGTTTAGTCTGATAGAATTCTTACAAGAACATGGAAGTCTGTAGCATTTCCTTTGGAATCAATGGAAGAAAACACAATATAGAAAAAAAGAAAAAAAAAGTACCAATGATCTCAGGCCCCTAGATTCCTTTAATATAACCATTAGAGAGCTTGTTGGCTTCTTTGGAGAGAGAAAGAGACGTTAGCTTAAAGAAAGGGTGAAAGGAGGTTGAAGATGAGGGTTCATTTGAAAATTTAGAAATTTTGGGGGTGTTTTAGGAAATTTAAGTAGTAAGGTAATTTTAAAACTATAGGTACAGGTAAGGGATAAAATAGAAAGAAGCGTTTAAGGGCATTATGGAAAATTTTGGGGAAAAGTAAGGGTGTTTTTGGAATTTTTTTAAATAGTTAATGTTAATTTAGGGGAGAGAAGGGAAAAGATGAGTAGGAGCATTTTAGGCTTATAAAGAAAAAGTTACGGTTGAATTTTAAAAAAAAGAAGGAAAAGTTGGATAATTTTGATATTTTTAAGGATATTAAGGGTGAAATGAGATGTTTGGTAAAGGTTAAGGAAATTTTAGTAATTATGGAAATAAATAAAGCAAAGGTATTTCTAATACTTAGGATTTTTATATAAAAAGCATTTTTGGCTTATTAAGTATAAATTAGGTGTATATTTTCTTAAAACTAGTCTAATAGGATTTTTTAATATAAATAATTAGGTTCTAAGAACAAGTAGGAGATTAAATTGGATCTAACAAAATAATTATTTCGGAAGATCAAGTAAGATTAACCTTAGACTATACCCTTATAATTGTATGTTGCATGCAAACTATGAATATTGCTTCTTAAAAATGTGTACATTGCATATTTTATATAATTTTTGTGTAAAGAAAATAATTGATTACTGAACAGTTGCATTTTTAAAATATATGTGAGTTTTAAGGAATAATTAAACGTTTAATTGATAAAATAAAATGTGAATTTAGTAATTATATGTGTGTGTGTGTGTATGTGTGTGTGTGTGTGTGTGTGTGTGTGTGTATTATAATGAGTACATTGTAGATTGTGAGCATAATTAATTGTATGATAGATATTTGAATATATAATATATGGTGGAAAGTGTTATTTTGTGAGTAAATAACAACTTTGGACTAATTAGGAGAATTTCATGACATTTACTCAATATATATTTTTAAATATTGAATGTGCTTATTTATGTGAATAAATAAAATGTGATTATATGATTTTAAAATGAATCTTGTAATGCTTTATTCGTATATTCAATTCGTAATGTTATGATATTATCGTGTGAAGTATGATTTTGTGAGTATGAAACATATGGGTATCAATTATGAGCATGAATGAACATTGGAATTGTGAGAATGCTTGATTATGGATATCATGGATTAGCATCAAAATTATAATGTGGCATATTTGAATGAGAATGCAAAATATTGAAAAAAAAAAGAGGTAATGAATTAATAGTTTGCTTAGGATATGATGAGTTCAATGGTCATTGTATGACGTTTATTGGAGAATGAGTGTAATGGGAGCTAAGTACTTGTCATGTGCTAATAGTTAGCTATCAAAGTGAAATCGAGGTATTTTGAATCCGAGCATGCCCTATGCTAATAATGACTAGGTACCGAATTGGTATTGAGATATCAGATGTGAATAAGTGAGAAAAATACCTTGTGTTGATATTTATATTTGTAATTATATTTCCATATAGAGAGAGATGATGAGGATGAGACGGACCAGCAGACCAATTGAATATAAGTTTAATGGTTAAACGAGGTTCGAATAAAATCATAATTAGATTCATAATATAAATGAAATTAAAAATAATAAAGATGACATTAATAATAAGTTTATTTTCACTTATTAAGTAGTTCTAATATGTTGGATATTGTTTATGTGTTTTGAGTATTACATAGCATTTATTGTACTACTCTGTCATTCGGTTCTATATTGAGTTATTGTGATGCAAACTAACAATAATGACATTATGTCCATTTAGTAAGTGTTTACGATATGTTGGACAATAATTATGTATTTTAAGTATTACTTGTGTATTCATGTTATTATTTTATCTTTCTATTTTATATCAGTTGTTGTAGTATAAGAGTACAATTGAGTGATCCTTATTAAAAAGGCAACTCATCCTTTACCCATTATATTTTTTAAGAGACAAAAGAATTTGTAGGCAGGTCAATTAAGTCCTAAAGGTGTACTTTTGATTCATTTGTCTTTGAATTAAGATTTGCTTTCGATTGAATATGAATTTAAGGTTATTGTAATATGAAAAAATTTTACGATTGAAATTTTATATAAATGTTAGAGTATCTAGATTTGGAGATATAATTTTAAGGGCATTAGATTAAGGTATTAAGGTGACAATGAACTTAGCAATGGTAACCTTATAAAAGGATCACCTGGGGAGCTCCTCAAGATCGATTAATGGAGTCGATGGTGGGATGTAGTAGATTCACCTTCAACAACTTCAATGTTGTTCGCCATAAAAACGAAACAAAGAGAAGACAGTTTAAAAAGAGTTCTTTATTTAGTTATTAGATAGAATACAAGAGATATCTTTTTAGTATTGTGTTGTGTGATGGTAGATATAGCATTACTTAGATTATGGTAGAGAGAAAACAGCTAGAGAGAGGGTGGACAACTCATGGTAGAAGAAGATGAGCCTGGGTATTTTAACATAACCGATTGATTGAAAACCAGTTAAAGGTACTGGTATTCATGTTAATCGATCAGCTTTTAAGTTCAAAGGTTTTTACTTGACACCAAAAAATTGGTTAGCGGAACCAATTTTTGAATAACTCAATTAAATGGACCGATTTGATATGATTTTTTAAACACTAGTACTTATAATCTACAAATATGCAATTTCAAAATGATATGAATATTCTTTTCTTCTAACATTAGCTTGCATTTTGAGTTGATTCCTCTACAAAAAGAAATAAGAACGTCAAAGTTGTGCAAGCCCGAAAGTAATGAGGGTAAGGTAAGCCACCCAAGCCAAACAGGGCACAACGAAAACTTTAGAAATTGGATTTACTTTCCCAAATTCCCAAAAACAAGCATACATAGTCCCAAGATTGACTAAAGAGAAACCAAACCCAACCCAGGGCACACCAATCCTAAGCACCAGGGGACACCAAACCATGCTGAGAGAGACATGAGCCAAGTAGAGAGGCAACGCGTCGGAATGTAGCTTGAACCCACCATTTATCCAAACCAACCAAGCGGCTAGGCTCATAAAAAGAGTCGATCCCACCGAGGATAGATGGACCACCGCCAGAGGAGGGAACAACCAAAATTGCTTGATCAAAGAATTGTCCTTCTGGCCCAAACCGAACGAATATGTTATGATGAGGGTGAGAGAAAGAGGCGGCACAATGACCATCAACAGAGACCAAAACTCACGCTTTGCTCTGTCCTTTTTGCCTTTAGCTTTGTCAATGTTCTGAATATCCATTAGAGCTTGCAACAAAACAAAGGGTACTAGGAAATTGGAAACGCTAAGGGTTTTGGGTGATCATTATCTATTGCACCCTTCAATAAGTATGGTATTTAATTAGGAAAAACAAAAACGGAGAAGGTTAATTTAGACAGCAGGGCAATGAACCATTTGGGTTCGTCGAGTGCATTATTGCCCTAATAACGGGAATTCCTTCTAAGTGGGGGCATTAAATTCTATGTTTAGTCCGAGTTTTCATTTTGTTCATTTTAGGTTCTATTTATTTGGAATTGAATGCCCTGTCTCACTATTGATGAATTGTCAAATTCGGGTTTTTTTTTTCAAGATTAAAAGTTGAAATTAGCAACAACACAATATAATTTATTATCTTATTATCAAATTACAATGATTCTTAAAGGTAAATATATATTACAAGCTTTTTAAAAAATCAATATATTATAACAGTTTCATATTCTTGTACTTTATTTATTTACTTTTCCTAAATTTATAATAGAAGTTATACACAAACACAAACGGAATTTATGAAAATTTAAAGAAAAGCGACATATGTTATTTCTTATTTGTTTTTCTACTGGATAGAAATATCCTCAATAGTATAAAAAGAAAATGTGTGGAAATCTTTTAATTTGCAATCCTCAAGGATAAAATCGTCATTTCGATAAATCTTTTTTCAGGTTTCAACGCCAATTTCGGGTCTACTAATATGGGTTCCCAAATCTTGGAGGAATCATGCTTTTAAATGATGAGAAGCATCTTAATGAAATTTAATGAAACACGATCCATCACACTATAAAGCATTACATAGAGTTACGTATTTTAAATAAAACCTCATTCTCATTCTTATTATCAAGATTTGATATTTATTTTTGTAAACCTTAAGTTCTATAATTTTTTATATTATAAGCATCCAAATCTAGAGTTTTCAATGACTAAACCGATCCTATATTAAAATTAAAAGGTTAGTAGGTAAGGTTAATAAGGAAAACGATAGTGAGTTTGTCGATTGGAAAGAAAGGGATTACCATCAATATAAGGAGATCAAGGCCAAGTAGCTTGACAATTGTTATGCTCGTATAAAGGGTAAGGGGGAGGAGATTGATTTACTGGATAAGACCTCTTGCAATAAAGATGCTTGTTTTACGAGGAAGGGCTTCAAACCAAATATAGCACTTTCCTCATAAACAAATCCTTTGAAACCTACAACTATAATATATTATACATTCCTTCCTTATAGGTTTTTAAACCTGTAAGGATTTGATTAAAATTAGACGTTCAGATTTTCTAATTGATTTGATATAGCTAGTATTTTAAAAACTCCATTGGTGAACCTAAACTTGAAGCTTGAGTAGATAACCTTGTAGATTTGCTTGAAGATAATCAATTAGGATCAAGAAAGATGGAAGTGTAGATGATGGTGATGAAGATGTTTTCAAGACTATTAGCTAATGTTATTAATATAGTTTGACTTTAAGTTTATATACTAATTTGCTTTTTATTTTTGAATTTGGGCTATATACAAGTGAATTTTTGTTGATGGATGTCTTCCTTCTAGAATTGATGTTTGTTTATGTTTTATCATTGAGTATAAATTATGATCTAGCATGGCTTCGACATGTTTAATATAAATATAATTTGAATTAACTCATGGTTGATTTCCTTATGTCTGAATGGATAGATCTCTTATTTTGTTTCAAGTTATAGGTTGACATTTCAAATGAAAATTTTAAAGACCTTAAGGTTTGATATCATGCAAGGAATTAAGCCTATGGTTATTACAAGAGCCTTAATATGTTATTTTTATGAGATATTAGGGTTGTAGTTTCATAAGACTTCATTAGTCTTATAAACTTAGGAGGTATGACTTTTACAAAAATTTGAGGCATGAATTTCTCAAATTATCTATTTCAAAAAATTTTATTGATGTTTTGTGATATTTTTTAGGTTAATGTTCTACAAAACTATAAGCCTTATGTTTTGCAAATCTTTTGATATTTTTCGAA
This sequence comes from Pinacopodium congolense, assembly GCA_028565735.1. Classification (NCBI taxonomy): domain Eukaryota; kingdom Viridiplantae; phylum Streptophyta; class Magnoliopsida; order Malpighiales; family Erythroxylaceae; genus Pinacopodium; species Pinacopodium congolense. The sequence goes on along the minus strand of JAOXYD010000136.1, from coordinate 2,794,859 downwards.
TCTTATGTTTTATAATTGAGTATTAAGTTCTATGAGTCTTTAAGTTTCACATCGTATGACTCTTTGAGTATGTTGTTTTATAAATCCTCGACATTTTGTGAATCTATGAGTATGAGGTTTATGATTTTGATTGTTATGTTTTACAATTTTAGGTCTAACATTTTATGGCTATTTGAGTTCTTGTAACTCTCTAAGTTTGATAGTTTATGATTTTTTAATTCTAACATTTTACAAAAGCATATATATTTGGTAGATCTAAAATCATAATATGTTAAATATGACTTACAATTTCAAGAATAGTAAGGTTAGAAGTGTTAACATTTCCAAATTCTTATAATATCTAAACCATTTAATCTTTGGACCTTATACATGTTAAATCTAATGCCAATTTTCATGCTATATACATCTTTCCAATTTAAAGCTAACTTTCCTCTAACTTTCAATATGTCAGTTATATAAATTCTTCCTAAATTGAGTTTCCTTTTTTTATTTTTTTCTTACTCTTCTATAATTGAAAATCTTGGTTTATTATTAGTGTGTATAATTCTTTAAGTTTGGCTCTTGTCATATTTCTTTTATCAAATCAGTTCAGCTCTTAACTAGTATTTGTCATCATCAAGTTTTAATTTTTCAATATGAGTATAAGGGATCTTTAGTTCTAGTAGGATAAAGCTCCTATGTTTTATGATAAATTGAACAAAGTTTTCCTTGTTGTTATCCTTGAGGTTGCCCTATAACTCCAAAGGAAGCTCTTTAACTTATCTGCCCAAATGCCTTTCACTGAGCTATTTTAAGCTTGGTAAGATGGTCCTATAAGTGACCTCCACAAGACCATTTACATGTGGTTGTGAAACATATGTAAAATTCTATTTGATGCCCCTAAGATTCATAAAACTTCTTTAGGCTCGAATAGATGGATTATGGGCTATTATCTGTTTTCATGTCATAGGGCCTATGATATACATATTTTTAATGTGATTTTATCTTTTATAGCTTAGAATTGAATCCCTTTCACTTGCTTTCTAAACTTAAATATTTCAATTGTTGAACTTGATAGTGCTCTTATGAGATTGTGTAAAAATTAGTTGTTTTTATAGGCCTTAGACGTTATATTTATGCATGGAAAGACTTGGATGGTTCATGGGATCAAAAAGTTGAAGAAAATTAGTTTTCTAGTGTATTTCATGCCCTACCTCATGGTCATGACCCAAGCCCCAGAGTTTTCTAGGAGAAAGAAAAGTTTTTACAAAGATGCAGTGTACATGATTATGCCATCAATCCTATGGCTTGTCCCATAGCCAAATTCATGGCCTTGGGTGGTTTTTCCATCAATCCCATGGCTTGTCCGTGGCCATGAATCTGACCATGGGACAGTCAAACTCCATCTTTTTTTAAAGGAGTTTTAAGTTCTTTTTAAGGGTGTTGACCCTAACATGAGGGCAACTAACACTCAAGAGAAGAAAATCATTTCTAAACCAATTCTACTTAGGATTAAAGCCATCAAGTGGAGAAATCAAGTTCAAAGTTGAAATTCAAGAAGATTAGTGGAGATTTTAATAAGGGATCATTGAAAATTAAAAACTTGAATCACATGAGAATGAATTTTCTTGATCTTTGTTCTTTATTGACCATTGTTGAATTTATGTTTATATTCATTATTTGATTTCTTGGATCTAAATGGCATGAATCCTAAGATGTAGTATTTATTATTTATTTCTTTGATTCAATATAAGAATTTTTAGATTTTATCTTATGTTTGCTTATGGATAATAGATTGAGGTATTTGTTGGTTACTTTAACTCCATCATTTGATTTCATATATGTCGATTGAGAAATCATTTATATGAATAAATCAATCCATAGGTAAAGACACATGTATGGGATACTAGATATTAGCTTACATAACTGTACTGGGTTAAATTTAAACCTAACCAAAACAATAAGATCCATAGAATAAGGTAATGCTTCTAATAGGGGTATTAATTGAAAAGAAATTTTAATTAATTTACCAAAAGGATAGGAGTTGTATAACTTGAGAGATAGTATGATTCAATTTAAGGATTCAACAGTCTGATTGTATTTGGATAAGACATTGAATCAAGATTAAATAATAAATTTGTTTATGTTCTAGGGTGATACCTCATCTAGTTCTTTAATCTTAACGATTATTTATTCTTTGTGTAAATAGCTTGGGTTTAGTTTATGATCTTGAGTTTTTTCTTAATTTTAATTTGATTATAAATTTTATTAATTCACTAGTTTTTTTATATTAAATAATAGAAAGATGGTTATTACTAGTAGTCCAATCCTTGTAAGATGACTTTTAAACCTGCCTAAGCTATACTACAATATGATAAGTACACTTACCTTAGTGGTTTTAATATTATTTAGTTTAGGGTTTGAATTTATTCTTTTAAAAATTAGTAGGAGATTAACAACCCCAAATTTTTTGCATCATTACTAGGGATTAGAATATTACAAATTTCTTATTTCTATTAGTTTAATCATTTTTCTTTATCTACTTTATTTTAGTTTTGTGTTATACACTTGGATATCTCTTTATAACTAGAGGGAGTAAATGTAGTGGCATGGTAAAATCATTAGTGACAGTATGATCAATGGTAAGATAACTAAGCAGTTTTGGTTAATAGGTAGATAGTTGATGGGATGGTTTATAATAACTATAAAAACAAGACCTACATCTCAACATAGATTGGTCAAACTTATTTTAAGTTGCCTTCATTAGACTATTATTAATAATGAGAAGAAAACTTAAGATTAAGAGAGATACTAGTTAAAGTTATATCTACAATAAAAGCTCGATTCAAAGGTATAAAGGCCTCTATCAATAACTTGATAGCACAAGTTAAACAACTAGTTAATAAGAAGAAGATTCCAGATTGAGAGACTTCCTAGTTAAGATCATCTCTACAACAGATGCTCAATATAGAGACTTTATTACACAACTTAGTAACATAAGTTGGGTAACCAGTTGAACTAATTATAGACCAAGAGTGAGCAAATTTACTTGCTATGGTATAAGTGAACCCAAGGGAGCATGATTCGGATGAATTAAGCACAAGTGTGAGGAACCGAATGTGCAAGTTAGATGAGGACATGAAAAGTGATATTGATGTTACAATCATTAAGAAAGACAATCATGTACCTTTGTTCTTTAATTTTATTAGTATCACAATTTCTGATTATATATAAGAAATTAAGCAACAAGATCTGTTCTTTAGGTACCTCATGTAACTAAAAGGAAGCACAAGGAAACATTAGAATGTAAGTTTGGCAACATATAAATTCTTAATGAGCCATCCTATATTTGAAGAGTTTATCTGAGCATTTGGATTTAGGAAAATAATCATAATTGTCTAATTTTAAGGTCTAATTAAAAGACCTTTAAAAAGAACTTGTTGAGAGGCAACCTAACTATTAAGGTTAAGAGTAGTGTAGGATTTTATTTTATGCTATTTTTAATTTAGTTTTATTTTTATTTTTATTATTATTTTTTTGCACTTTCACTCTTCTTCTTAGTATTTGGTTCTTTTTTGATTTAGTTACCATGGATTGCCAAAAATTAATGTACATAAAATTAAGGGGAGTTTCCTATTCTATTTTTTCCTTTATTGTATTTATTTATGTTATTTGAACATCAAGGATGATCTTCATCTTAAGTGTTGGGGATGGGAATTGGATATCTGTAGTCTCATACACTTAAATTACTGTGAGTTAGATAGTGATTATCTTAATATCTCACTTAGAATGGTTTTGATTTTAATTGCTTATTAATTGAGGTATTCCAATGTAGTTGATGTATTTGACTTCGTGAATATTGAGTGATTCTTGATTAATTTCTAACCTCTAAATTTTCTTTTTATTTATTTGAATTGCATGTTTTTAGTGACTCTTATGTGCAATATTAAGTCTCTAGGGATATTTTATATAGATTTTTAGGCGAATTTACGATAGGATGTTTAGTTTATTGTTTAAATTTTGAAAAAAAAACATGTTTTTGTGTTGAATAAATACACATAAATTTTCACTCCATTGACTTTGTATTAATAACAGAGTTGAAATTAATGAGTAATGCTAATAACCATTTAAGAGGATGACCTAGCTGAGTAGCCAGGATTATTTATGACAAGGTATTTACCTTCACTTTAAAAGGTTAATTGATATCTCAAGCAAGCTTCTAAGAATATCTTAATTGAGTAATCAGAGGCATTCATGACAAAGTGTATGTCTTCACATCAAAATGTGAGGTAACTTCTAATTCAAATATCAAATGCTCTAATTTAATTTTTGAATGTTCAAAAACATTTAACTAATTTTTGGTAATGATTTATGTGGAATTACTTAGATGCTTAGTATTAAGCATAAGGGGTTGTTATTATTAACTATGTGCTTGTATGTGAAACAAATTTCTGTCATTATAAAGTTTGGATATATAACCTATGTTAATTAGATTGATTTTTAGTTTTTTTTTTGTATTTCATTAACTTTTAACTTTTTTCAAAATTGTTTTGAGGGAGTGTTCAAATAGTTTCTTAAGGATAAACAATAGTTCAAGTGTAGGAAAATTTGGTAATACCTATGATATATATGTTTTTAGTGTGATTTTAATCTTTTATAAATTAGGTTTGAGTCCATTCTAAGTATATTTTTAGATTATTGAACTTAATATTGCTTTCATGAGATTATGGAAAAATTGGTTGTTTTTATAAGCCTTGGAATTTATATTTAATCATAAAAAGTGTTGGATGGTTACTGGGATTAAAAAGTGGAATAAAAGTATCTTTCAAGTGTGTTTAATAAAGATGCAGTGTTTTCCATGGCCAAGGTCACACTATAATTTTTCCATCAATTCCATGGCTTATTCCATGACCGTGACTCTAGCTATGGGATGGTCATGCTCCATCTCTTTTTAAGTGCGTTTTAAGTTCTTTTTTAGGATTGTTAACCCTAGACTAAGAGTAGTCATCACTTAGGAGAAGAAAATCATTCCTAGGCCAATTTTATTTAAGATTATAGCCATCCAAAGGGGGAAATCAAGATCTCAATGGAGATTCAAGAGGATTAGTGAAGATTTCAATAAGGGTTCATTAAAGATTGAAGTTTAGAATCACAAGAAAATGAGTTTTCTTGTTCTTTATTCTTCTTTAACCATTGTTGGATTTATTTTTATAGTTATGATTTGATTTATTTAGATCTATATGGGGTGCAACCTAAGATGTAGAGTTTATTGTGTATTTATTTGATTTAATGTAAGAATTTTTAGATTTTATCTTAGATTTGTCTATGGAAACATTATATTGAATTGAGATATGTACTAGTAATTTTAATTCCATTGTTTTTTATATATTTAAATTGAGAAATCATTTATATGAATAGATCAATCCATGGTAAAGAGATTTGCATGGGGTACTAGATATAGGCTTACATAAGTCTTCTTTGTAAGATTTAAACCTAGCTAAAACAATAAGTTTTATAGAACAAGATAATGCTTCCAATTAGGATATTAGTTAAGAAGAAATTCTAATTAATTAACCAAGAAGATAGGATTTATATAACTCGAGAGAGAGTATGATTCAATTTAGGAATTCTATGATCTAAATGGATTTGGCTAAGACATTGAATTAAAATTAAATAACGAACCTATTTATGTCTTATGGGACTATCTCATCTAGGTATTTCACAGCATTGATTATTTATTCTTTGTGTAAATTGGTTGGGTTTATATTATTATTTTTAGTTTGTTCTTAATTTTAATATAATTATAATTTTGATTTAATTACTCATTTTATTAGATTAGATAATAAAAGACAAGTAATACTGGTATTTCAATCTTAATGGAACAATATATGGACTTACCTAAGCTATACTATGATACGATAGGTACATTTACCTTAGTAGTCATAGTATTGTTTAGTTTAAGGTTTGAATTTATTCTTTTGAACCATAATAGGAGATTAACCACACCATTATGAATATGGGATGCCATATTTGTGAACATTATGAATCATTAAATTTTTTTTTAATTTTTTCCCTTATATGATTGGATATGATAATGCTTTTATTCATCATGTGAAGTAATCAACTACAATTATGAAGAAATGAGTTTCTTTAGTGTATATTGCTACTTTTAACATAATCTTACACCTTTAACCTAATTTGTTGTATCTTGCTTAATTGATGGTAAAAAAATCCTTAAAGCAATATTTAATGGCATATAGTTGAACAAACTTGATGTGGTCTACATGAACATTCATGAAATTCATTTCATATTTCTCTTGTTTAAGGTGGTATGGCATATTTCAGGTAGGGTTAGGTTATGAACGCCTATAAAGTTGTTCATTAATAATAGTGAATTTTGTAGATCAACATATGAGCTTTCTTGCTTTAACTCAATATAATGGTAACTTATTTTATCCATGTATTTTCTAATCAAGGTTCTCCAATCCGCAATTTCCTCATTCTCTTATGCCTACATTTTTCATTATAAGTGCGCTTAAGTATGATTTCCAAAAATGCATCCTTAGGCTTTATCCTTTTACCCCTTATTTTAATGATTGATCTGCTAAATTGTTCCCCTCCCTGCAAAGGTGTTCCGTTTGAATTTATATATCTTTTATCAGGTTCTGATATAAGGTAAAATACTTCCACATGGCTTCTTCTTTAACTTCAAAGAATCCATTAACTAATTGACAAACAGTTTCAAATCTAACTTATTTTTTACCATTTGAATTTGTAAGTTTAATGTGTCCTGCATATTAAGGTCTTATATTCTACTTCATTTTGAAAGCCCTTAAACTCCTATTTTTTTATTACAATATTTCATTTTCATATAAGATGAACCATGACTTTTAGATGGTGTGCCATCAACTTTCATCATTCATGCAGACCAATGTTCTAGGGCAATATTGGTTTGATCTAAACTAGTAGTGGTTGGTAGGTTATGCAAGTAGTCTTTTAATCCTTTAATTCTTTTTGACATTCTTTCCTCTATTCGAAACTTCTATTCTACCTTAGTAATTTAAATAAAAGGAGATATCTTTTGTCAAACTTTGAAAGAAAATGAGATGAACTTATTATCTTACCTATAAGGTTTTGTGTTTCCTTTAAGTTATGTGGTTGTGTTTTATATTGATGATATTTTAAGGTTTAGATTCAATGCCCCTTTTCTCATCATAAATCCTAAGAAATTCTAACTAAATGTTTCAAAACACATTTACCATTATTTAGCTTCGCAACATATTTCTTTAGTGTCTCAAAGCATTCTCATAAATGTGATGCGTGATCTTCCCCCACTTTCATTTTAATGATCATGCCGTCTACATAGACCTTTATATTTCAACTAATATATACATGAAACATGGATATGACAAGCCTGTGATTAGTTGATTCTACATTTTATAGTCTGAATGGCATCATCTTATTGCAATATGTTTCACTATATGTAATAAATGATTGTTTTCTTCACCATTTTCATGCATGAATATTTGGTTATAACTCAATGATACATTTATAAAACTCATCCTTATGTGGCTTATGCTAGCATATGAATAGGTCTATTTTTGAAAGCAGGTAACTTTTATTTGTGGAGACTTTGCTAGATCTATAAATTCTACATATGCCACCAATCATTCAATTTCCATGATTACATTGACGAGTTGATATGGGTACTCTACCTCCTTGGTAAAATATACGCTTGAAATTCTATCTACTTCTTCTTATGCTACACGTTATCATTTTTCTTACAAAGAAACTTTTCTTTTACTTAATAAGCTTAGCATTAGGTCTCACATTTAGCCTATTGGTTACTATATATAGCTCAATTCCTTTCATATCCATAGAAGACTATGCAAAAAAGTCTTATTAATTTTTTAAAAGTGGTACAATTTTAGTGTGCTGCTCTTCAATAATGTTGAGTGCCCTATTATGGATTCCATCTTCGACTTAAACTTCTCAAATTTCTTCGAATGCTTCTACCCTAGTTTATTCTTTGTTAGCTTGAAGGTAATTTTTGTAATGTTCATCTACTGTGATGTATTCTTCTTCTTTAGTGAAAGCCACGTAGTACTTTATTGAGATTTAATGATGTTGGTTTATGCCTTTGCAGCAAAGCAGTTGGTTGTAAAGATATATGTATGACATTATATTTTGTATTAAAAAAATGAATTATTTATCTTTATGTATTTATTAAGTATTTAATTATTAATCATAAAGATAAAATCCTTAGAATAATTATTGTGCAATTATAAATTATAATAAGATTATAAGTATGAGATTTGAATTGCATTTTGTATTATTCCTAAAATTTTCCTAATCATAGTTTCATCAAGACATATTATTGATGGAATGGTTAGAATAAGCACATTCTTTGTTTATTTTTTTCTTATAGAGAAAGTAATTGATCTCATAAATTAAAGTATGGAGAGAATTAAATAAACTTGCTGGTGCTTATTAGAGAATAAGTTCATTGAACGAACTTGATTACTAGAATTCCAAATGGAACATTACTTGTATGTCTATGGATTATCTCATTATGATGATTGTATAATCTATCCTTAGACTTGAGATTACCAAAATTATCTCATATAGGAATTACTATGTTTTGATGCTAGTTATGTTCTATTCTTAAAGTAGTTCAATTCAATAGTTATTGGATATGTTATGAACTATATGGAGATAGTTGAGTGAAATAATAAAAGATTTGTCTCCTTAAAGTAATTAGAGAGAATATTCCACTGTTTTTGATTAGTAATGATTTGGAATCTCGGGCCAGAATGAATTGAAATTTGAAAATGTTGTTTTTCAAATATAAATTATAAATAATTTACTAATTAGCAAGAACGAATATGATTGGATTATTTAAAGTAGACACTAATTACATAATCTAATTCTAATTGGAATATTGGATGAAGAAAGGATTAAAGTATACATCATAACCATACATGGAATGATGAAGTCAAACTACTTTGACATTCCTAATATTTGGGTGGTCATGACATATTGCTATACATCAATAATGATCTATAATTATAAATTATTTAATTAGAGAATTAAAGATAAATTAAAAGGAGTTTTAATTTATCTAATTCTAATTACGAATTAGAACCAGAATTTATAATTATTACCAATATATTAGGAACCTAATAGGTCACACATAAAAGGATTATAAAGAAAATAAAATTTTAATTAATTTGGACTTAATTTAAAAGTCTTAGAAACTTCTATGATCAATATATGATATGTGATCTAATTAGGACTAATTCGTAATTATGACTAAATTTTAACTTTTATGACTAAATTTTAACTTTAGTTGTAATCTTGATAAATTCCATGGATATGAAAAATATGATAAAGTCCAAGGATATGAAAAATATTATTTTTCATATAATAGGAAAAAATAGAAAAATAAAGCTAACACTTTACATTCTTTCTTTCAAATTGTTTGAGTTTTCTCTGAAAATACCTATAGATACCATTAGAGGTTGGATGATTAAACGGCTCGTGGATTGACGGATTCATGAAGAAAAGGAAAATTATAATAGGAAATAGAAAATAGGTTAGTGTAACTTCATTATTTTATTATTACATGTTTCAATTAAATCTTGTTAAAGATGATCATATTGAAAAATTTTGAAATTATTTTGCTACACTTAGATATAATCTTAGTTCAAATTTCCAACAAATTATCATATAAGAATTCTCATGTACTTATATCCATTGATAATTCCATGAAACAGTTGATACAGTGATAAGATGGCTTTTGTTTCATGCAACAAAGGTCTATCGAATATTGGCATTATAGGCAATGAGTCTACGTATGCCACAAAGCTCTATGATTTAGGTAGTTTTTCTAGGATAATTATTGATTTTAACTTGAAGGTCCTTTTTTTCCTTCAAGGAAGACTTAATTTACTTTAACCTTGATCAAGGGGAATTATGTTAAGTGGAGTTGCTACAGTTCAAGTCTAATTGCTTTAAGCCTCATAGAAAAGGATGTCTATAAAGATGTCATTAACTACCATGATTCTTTGCATTTCAAAGTTTATGGCATTTACTATATTAACCAACGTGTCTTTGTGAGGGTTTCATTGACTTAATACTCCTCTTCATATGTTGTTTAGTTTGAAATCTTTTGACCGTAATGTCTCTTATAGCATTTATATTGGCCAAACATCTTCAGCTGAGATCCATTATAACTACTATCTCTACAATCATGTTAATGACTTGCATGGGTCTTCCTTCTTCTCTCCTTCAATTTGGAGTTCTCAAGTTGCACTTAAGCATGGCTTGGTCTTGCCCTCGTGATGGATGCCTTGTAGGCTAACAATTTCATCCTTTCTAATAAATTGCTCCAAGTGTTTCTGTTATAATAGTTCATTGATTGTTCGTTAGAGGTTCCTACAATAGTTCATTGATGGCTCATCAGAGGTTCCTACAATCTTCAATATTCATGGCCATAATCCTGATGGAATTTGTAGTAATTTTTGTTGATCAATTCCTTAATAACATTGATCGAGGGGAGCTTATTGGATCTCATTCCCCCAATGAATTTTAAAATTTGATTTATAGATGCATTTAACATACTTCACTTTTTTTTATTCCTATTAGATTTTTGATGGACTAGCACACACACACACACACACACACACACATACACACACACACACACATATATAATTACATGCCATAGGCTATTATAAGTTATGGCCCAACATTAAAAGTAATCTAATAAAGTTTTGGGTTATTGGTCCAAATCATCTAATTAAAGTATAGCCCAAAATATGTGTAGAAACCCTAGTATTATATTTCTAATTTATAATGGACAAATTGGGAATAGATACTATATATAATAATATATGGTTATGGTCCCCAAAAAATGAGTTAGGGTTTCTTTTCTTTCATCTCAATAAGAATAAAGATAGACAACCTAAAGACATCTCTTGGAAGATCAAGAACCAAAGGAAATTGCATCATCCTAAAGACAATTATTTCAATAGATTCAG
>JAOXYD010000136.1:2773048-2783738 GCA_028565735.1 Pinacopodium congolense | reverse complement strand
TCCATATTTGTGACAATATTATGAATTTCTTAAGCATGAGAATTTATATGATAATATAGAATGTTCTTGAGTTTTCAGTAATCCTGTGTTGTGCTTCTATTAGGCACAAATTGATCAAATTGTTGGTGTTACATATATCAGGTATGTATCTTGAAGACACACATTCCCCAACTTGAGTAGTGGCCAGTCACCCTAGTGGATTGTATTGGTTTTATGTTAGGGTAAGCAAATACAAGAAGAAGAATTTTTTGTATTAGAAACACTTTTGTTGTACATGCTAAGCTGATTTTTCTTGGGTATGAGTTGTTATGATTTGAGGCTTGTATTGCAGCCACACGGGTTTTTCAATTACTCACTTCTTAGTGCAAGTTTATAGAAAAAGCAAATAATATGGAAACTGCTAGTGCTTTAGCTATCCTAATTATCAATAAATAAAGAGATATCAGCTTGTTATCACATTTGCATCATATTCTGATGGTGCCTTCAAGGAAGTGTATAGGGACTTATCTATCATATGTTGTTAGCATCGGCATTCTAAGAAACATAAAGTAAGTGCTTAGTCCAAGAATGGGAAGTTATCCATGCATCCTTGCTAGAGAGCAAAGCCAAAGAGTTAGATTAGATGCAGAAAGAGTTTGAACAAAAAGTTATAGCTGCTGTACAATTGTTGCAAAATTATAAAAATAAATAAATGTAGGCCTTAAAATAATCTGAGGAGCTTACAAAATGCAAAGCAAAGGCTCCAAGAGCTCACGTTCATCAGTATTATTTTGAATTCTTATTCTTGGAAATCGAAGAAGGAAACTGAAGCAGAATTTACATGTATACGATGTAACTTCTAATGAAAGGAAGAATATATATACAATGTAACTTCTAGTAAAAGAAAGAATATGTCCATATGTTCATAATGTAATAAAGCAAAATTTAGATGTATACAATTTCATTGGAAGGAAGAATATGTCAATCGGTTTATATGTAACTATATTTGAACATCTTTTTTATGAATGGAGAAGCTTCAAAATTTTTTAAAACTTGAGAGATTAGATGATTGTATGCTTCTTTAACTATTATTTAATGCATGGTGATGTTATGTTATGTTAGCTCTAAAACATAAATTCATAATCAAAGACATAATTTGAAATAAATTTGATATTCCAAAAATAGAATTAAATATTTAAGACATCTCATTACAAAAAATTGGACGATTCATAACCAATATCCAATCTATTAAAAAAAAGGAATAATAGTCAATTCTAGCATCCAAAAGTTTATAAAACAATTAATTTACTATTATTAACACTTTATTGATTTCTTATTTCTTTGTTAATTCTAACATATTTGTGTTTTTCACTTGTTCATACAATTGATGTGATGTCATATTTAGGTGACTCTTTCTCTTAAGTCCTCTTAATTGAAATGAAAGTTTTAAATTATTAAGATCAATTAATTTAAAAGTTCTTTTCATCTTAGATGTTGGAGTTAATGTAGATGGTTATGGTTCAGAGCAACTTGCTAGTGGAGGTACCTTTATTGTAGATATTTTAGGTATTCTTATTCGATCTCTCACAGTGGACTATCCATTATTAACAAAATAAGTAAAAAATTATTGATAAAATATGTTAAACAAGAATAAGATCATGGACAACAAACCTCAACTCCTGATGTAGTGGAAGGAAATGGTTTATACACTCATAGAAGCTAGAATCACAAGAGTTGATAGTATACTGTGATTGTTTTTATATGATCTCATTCATATATATTATGTATACTATCCATAAGCATTTCATGGTATGCTGGATAATATGCTTAGTATAGATAATGTTTATAATTTTTAGTATTGTTAATATCCTATATTTGTGTTGATAATAAAATACAATATTTATTTTATCGTCATGTTTTCTAATAATAATAATGATACAATTGGAACATTGATTGATTTTAACCTTAAGAAATAGAACCAGGATGTGGAGTTTATATTAGAGATAGCGTATATTAACTTGGCCATGACTATGGAAAATTTACCTTTTATCACATCATCTAATACAAAGACTAGGAAAGTAGCCTACATAGCTTGGGAAAGATCGAATAGGTTGGCTTATTTGACCATTAAGAGGTCTATTTCTAACCATCTGTTTGGTAAACTCCCAAGAATGACTATTGCTAGGGAATTTCTTGATAATATATATTAGAGGTACCGAGTTTTCTTAAATACTAAAACTAATATTCTAATGAAAGAACTTTCTTCCTATGAAATATATAGATGTAGAAAGAGTGAGAGATTTCATCATTAAGATGATACACATATATAGATGTAGAAAGAGTGAGAGATTACGTAGTTCATCAATCCCTCAACACCTTTCCTTCTCAGTTTGGTGTTCCTATTACCAATTATAACATTTAAGATGAGACTAGTGGTGTAACTAAAGAAGAGAAAAATAAAACACTTTTCAGATAGTTCTTTTTAATACCAAATCTAAAGGTAAATTCAAAGCCATCAAATCTAAAGGTAAGTCTCCGTGAGACCTTCTGCCTAAACATATTTATCAAATTAGTAGAGTGAGGACCCTTATGATATCATAAAGAATATAAAGTGTTTCTTCTATAAGAAGAAAGGTCATTAGGAATATATGTTATTCATAAATCTAATATTACTATAATCACATTTGGTTTATGAAGGTCAAATAGTAGAACTTCAACCCATATCGCTTCCACCATGTGAGCATTCATATCTAGAAGACAGACAAATAAAGAATGATTAAAGCTAATTATTGACAACAATGAAGAATTGCATGTAGAATTTGTAGTTATGTGCTTAAATCTAGATATTGTTCTTAAGTTTGTTTTGCATAACATGTTCTCCGTACCAAATTTTAGATGGAATTTGTTTTTTATATCTATTTTTGTACAAAAAAAGATTATAGTTTGTAATTGGCAACTCTTGTGTAAAGTTACCATATGATGCAAAATGTATTGGTGCTGCCTTCTTGTCATATGATTTATATAGAATATGTTTAACTCTTAATAATTTATATGCTTCTTCATATGTTAGCGAAAAGGTTATTACTAAAAGACTTTTCATATAAGATAAATCATGTAAGTTATAGTATAAACATTAGGTGATATATCTAAAGAAAGAGTAAAGAAAGAGGTGAGAGATTGACAAAAGAATAACTCTTGATTTTACAGATTCAGAGATATGCAGTGATTTTATAGAGGTAAAATAACCAAAATAAAAAAATAAACAATTAAGTCATAGTTCTGAATTATTAAATATATTATTCACATTGATATATGGGATCCTTCCTTACCCATTATAATAAGTAAGTCATAATTCTGAATTATTAAACATTATTCACATTGATATATGTGATCTTTACTTACCCATTATTTATGGAATTAGAAATTTTGTGATATTTATTAATGATTTTTTACAATATAGATATTTATTCTTAATTAAACAAAATTTCGAGATTTTTGACATCTTTAAAATATTTAAGACTATAGTCCAAAACCAACTAGAAAGATCAATCAATAATGTTAGATCTGATCATAGATGTAAGTATTATTGTATATATAGAGTTACAGGACAAGAAAATGGTATATTTGTAAAATACTTTAAAAATTGTGAAATAGTAGCACCATTTACTATGTCAAACAGAATCTTATAGCCGAAAGGTGGAATTACAACTTAAAGAAATTGATAATGTTAGATAGTTTTAAAATATTTTGTTCATCAATTTTATGGAACTTAAAGAAATTGATAATGTTAGACAGCCATATTATGTAGCTATCTCACTGATAGTTTGGTGAAGAAACCTAATTTCAAAACTATCTATAGTTGACTTAGTAGGTAGACCCATATAGTAATGCTATAATAATATTTCTATAGTGTTGTTTAGTAACATCAATAAAAATATTATAGAATTTAAGTATTTGGAGGTCAAGTATTTTACCATAAAGAAATTTGTATAGAAAGATAATATTGCAGCAAAGCACATTATGATTGAGTATATGTTAGCTGATTATCTAACTAAAGGACTTTGCCTTCATGTTATTTAGTGGCGTGTTTTCAATATGGGTGTGTTAGAGTCTTTTGACACTATTAGTTTGGAATCATTGTATTTTTTCTCTATATACAGTTTGTATTTTCATGTATTATAATTGTATTAAGTACTTAGATATATATATACACATATATATGAGATGATATTAATTATTTATATATATGATGATCATTATTTTGTTTTCAATCATGTAAATTATTATATAATCCCATGAGAAGATTTACATCAATCTTAAGCATTTTATAAGTTATCGAGCTTATTGGTGTGATCTTTATACTTTGTCTCTTGATAAATACGGATATCTTAAGATACATACAGATTATTTAGAAATAATGAGATATTGGATATTAATTCCATAAGGAGGGTATAAAACTTAGTCCTATATAATAAGGATATAAGGTTTTCATCCTATAAAAATTTTCTATAATGAGATTTAGCATATAGTTAGATAAAATACAGTTCTCTTATACAATTTAGCATAAATTTTAGAGAAATTGAGATCAATAAATGAAACATGGTACATTTTTTTATCGATAAGGTATCAAGTTGTTTGCTACATTTCATTTTTTTCATTCATACTAATAAGGTTATTATATTTGCATAATTATGTCGAATTTGTGTTACATATGACGCATGCATTTGGTACTTTTTGGTATCGAAAGCTTTGCAGGACATAATGATAAGTTTTGATTATCTTCGGACTACTTCTCTTATCCTCTCTTCATTTCAAGGTTCTATTAATGTGGTCATTAATCTTTGTCCAAGGAGGAGAATGCTAAATAAATTTTCTTTAATTGAAAATGTATTAATTACTAATATTTTAAAGTTAAAGGTAAGTTAATTAAATTTAATTGGAAAACAAATAATAAAGAATTCTAGAACAAAAATAATAAAGAAAGCCTAATTATGGATTCAATCAAATAAATCCAATTCTAGTAAGGAAAACATATCTTAATTAGTGTGAGTTGGGTATTTACTAGATCTATAATAAGGAGATCCAATAAGGTTACACAAAAATGGCGTTAGATCTCTTACATTTACTTGAAGTAAGTCCTTGAATATTCAACTTTGTCTGATTTAAGAGTTTCAAATATTAAGAAAGATGTAGAAAATTTTAGTGTACTTAATCAAGATCAACTTTCATGAAGGATAATTTAAAGTTTCAGTTATTTGTTCATAGGTTGACAAGTTTGATCAAGTTATTCAGGAACTTGTTTATAAAGTCGAATAGCTTGTTCAAAGAAAGAAGAATAGTAAATGAGGTAAATCTCCTTATCATCTCTATTTATTTTAGTTAATATATTTTCATAGATAATTTTAGATAGCTCATTAAGTTTCAAGTTTTTTTATCAAATATCGTGGATTGCCATTGACAACAATTGCATGAACTTGGACAGTCAACTCCCCTTCCTTTGTTTCTACCAACTCTAAGGAAGTGGCATGAAGTGGACAATGTTACATTCCTCTCAAGTCCTACTGCTTCTTACATATCTATTCTAGTATTGGTTCCAAACTTCATTCTAATTTGATGTAAAATATGTTATGGGGTCTTTTAAGGTTGTTCAATCCATCAAATCCTTGTCATGTAATCACAACCAAAAGCCCTATTTTGATTGAGTAAAATTCACACACTTGCACATAAGTTATGATATGAAGGTTAGACATATGATGAAGAAAATTGAGACAACTTGAACAAAGTGTAAGGAACCAATAAATTTATAAACTGAGAGACTTTTATTATAGAGAATATGTAGCATAACAACACATAACTAGGTTGGAAGGCTTCACACTTATATATAACCTTCAAATTTGTGTAATACTAACAAGATAAGATAATGAATTTAAAATATAATGGTAGTTATAACTACCTATGTCTTAATAACTTCCATGGCTTATCCATTTAGAGCCTTTCTAAGTCATCCTTGGACTAGCCAGTAGGTTTACATTGTGCTTAAGACTCTTAGGACAAAATGTCAATGCCACACCATGAACATGTTCCACATATACCTTGTTTACTCCCTTAGACTTGGCCTATAACGCCAATTTCAGGAGGGGATAACATCATCATTGTGGTCCTTCACTAAGGGTCGTTATTCTTCTACCCACTGACATAATTTTGGCACAAATGTTCATCTTTATGCCACCCTCATAGCCCTACATGTGCCTTGTCATCTAAAGCTCCCAATCATGATGAAAAGAGTCTCACAAACGTCTCCCATCAAAAGAAAATCAACTTCCTTGTCGATGTACCACCCATCGAGGTAAAATCCATCATATTGTAGCTTTGCCAACTTACCCTTCAAGTTGTTCATGTGAGCTTTTTCTTTACTTTTGCAAAACCCCATTATAACATATTAGAATAATAAGCAAAATTTGAACAATCTCACCTTAAGATTTTACTCCTGAAAGAAACTAAGGACTCCATTTGGTAAATTTGGCTGAATGTTCAGTTTCATTAAGTTCCTTCTGTTGGTTTATGTCCTTGCAACCAATTTTTTGGTTGTAATTTATTTTGTATGACATTATATTTTAATTCAATAAAAGGCATTCTTTATATTTATGTATCTGTTATGTATTTTAATTATTAATCATAAAGATAAAATTCATAGAATAATTAGTTTACAATTATAAATTATAATGTGATTATAATTATGAGATTCGAATTGTAATTTTTTATTATTCCTAAAATATTTCTAGTCATAGTTTCATCAAGATGGGGTATTGATGGAACAATTAGACTAGCACATGTTTTGTTTCTTTCTTATGAAGATGTAGGTACTTATTAGAGAATAAATTCACTGAACTGACTCGATTATAAGAATCCTAAATGGAATATTACTTGTGTATTTGTGGATTATCTCATTATGATAGTTGTATAATTGATCCTTAAATTTGAGATTAATAAAGTTATCTTGTGTAGGAATTACTATATTTTTTATGTTACTTATGATTTATTTTGTAGAATAGTTCAATTCGGTAGTTATTGGGTCTAGTATGAACTATATGGAGATACCTGAGTAAATCAATAAAGAATTTCTTACCCTAAAGTAATTAGGGAGAATGCTTTACTATTATTAGTTAGTAATGATTTTGGGAATATCTAGTCAGAGTAAATTGAAATTTGGAAAAGTTGTTTTAAAATATCAATTATAAATCATTTATTAATTAGTAAGAACGAACGTGATTGAATTATTTAGTGTAGAGACTATTTCCATACTCTAAATCCAATTGGAACATTAGATGATGAAATGATTAAATTATATATCATAACCATGCATGGACAAGTTTAGTTAAATCACTTTGACATTCCTAATATTTGGGTGGTCATGACATATTGCTAGATGTCAATTATATTCCATAATTATAAATTGTTTAATTAGAGAATTAAAGATAAATTAAAAGGAGTTTTAATTTATCTAATTCTAATTAAGAATTAGAATTAGAATCTATAATTATTACAAATACATTAGGAACCTAGTTAGTCACACATAAAAGATCTATAAAGGAGAAAAATAAATTTTGATTTAAGTTGGACTTAATTAAGAAGTTTTAAAAATTTCGAGGATCAATATGTGATATTTAATATTATAAGGACTAATTTGTAATTATAACTAAAGTATTACTTTAGTTGTAATTTTGATAAAATCCAATGACATAAAAAATATGATTTTTTATGTAAAAGGAAAAATTAGAAAAATAGAGCTAACACTTCATATATTTTTCCTCTCAAAAGTGTTTGAATTTTTCTCTGAAGAGATTTGTGGATACCATTGGAAGCCGAACGATTGAATGGCTTGTGGATTGATAGCTTCGTGAAGGAAAGGAAATTGTAACAAGGAAATCGAAACAGGTTAGTGTAACATTGTTATTTTCTTATTTTATGTTTCAAATTAAATTCTTTTAAAGTTTGATTATGTAGAAAAAATTTTATTTATTCCGTTGCGCTTGGATTTGATCCTACGTGAGTTTTCCATCACTTTCATGCTCCTATAATCTTGATCATTTCATAAGAGACCTGAAAGTCTCACTTCTGGATGCTTTAGTTACCACCATCAGATTGATACTAACCATTTTATTGTTGTCCTCCTCTTCTTCGGTCAACAATGCATTCAACTTGGTGTTTTTTGGACAATTTTTTGCTTAATGTGCTCCATTGTTAATAAAATAAGTGATTTTATAGTGAACAACCTTTTGGTCACTCTTTTCCTTCTCATTTTGCCCATTTGAGTACTCCCCTTTTTACTTCCCATTACCATTCTTATTACACTACAACAAAAGAAGCTTTAACCAACAATTAGAAGCGTAGTTAAAAGTACAACTATTGTTGCCTTATTATTAAGGCAATGAAACTCATGTCTTTAAATAAAGTGACGTTGCTATAGATATAAGACAACAAGCTTTCTTAATTAAGCAAGAAATAAATAATGTTGCTTTAAATTTTATTTAAGGCAACGGAATAGCTCAAAACTATAGTAACAATATTAAATAGATAAGGCAACAGTTTGAATCTTTATAAAGCAACAGATTGATTTTGTTTAGGTAATGATGCCAACAAAAGTACCAATTTAATATATCATTAGTAATGATATATTAATGTAAAAATAAATACTTAAAAATCATTCATATATTAATATTAATAAATACAATAATACATAGTATTATCCGAAATACAATAACTAAAATATGTTAATGTATGTCATAATACAATAATCTAAACTAGCCTTTTCTCTTAACTAAAATACAATAACCTAACTAGTCTCATCTCCTAACTGCTTCACATCTTTCCATAAGCAGTCGGTGTGCAGTCGTTGCATATGATCTTGGATTTGATCCTCTGCATTATTCTCCCCTATGAAACTGATGGTGGAATTTATTACAAGTAAGATCACACTACCAAAAAAATCTTGATAATTTGGTCCCTTGCCCTGCAACCATATGAATCCCAGAAATTTCAGTACTTGTCTTTTATGATCAGAAAAACCTGATGAGTAAACAAAGAAAGCTATAGAGGATATGAATCTAAATTATTTTCTAACCTTTTTCTCTTCAAGTTTGTTATATCCAAATAAATATAATCTCTTTGCAACTGCATCAGAACTTAAACCCTCTCTTGTACATTTCAGATGGTCGAAAAATTCTTCAATTAGAATTTTCTCCTGCAAAAAAAAACCCAATATTTAATTTCTGCCATTTTTGTATCCATCAAAAGAGTTTCATTACAGCTAAAATCCTTTAATCATGAACAGAAACTTACGAGAAAGACAAGGCATCCAAAGAAAGACTAGAAGTTCATCCCTGTAGCGAGAAAGGTACCCCAACTCCAACAGGGCATTAGCAGGCCTCACAATTCAGAGAACAGACGAGAAAACTTCATGTCTATAATTTTGATTTCTAAGATAATCTAAACTAAAGATTCCACACATGCTTCAGGCGAGGTGACCAGGGCAACAAAATAAGTAAAATAAGATTTGAAAAGCAAAAAGAAGCTACCTGCGTGATCAATAAATATAAGGAAGCAACTTGAAGTGGAAACATTGTGCAGATATTTAAATGAACACTTTCAGATGTTTAGTTGGGAATTTCTTCAAATAAATGATAGACATACGTTGAATCCTAAATGCAAAACATAAGAAGGGGGTTAGAATGGCATCTTGTTATTGTATGGATGAAAGCAATCCGTCGACAAAAACAACTTATGAAAAAAAATAAATAAATAATGAAGCAACCCATAAATGAAAACAATTAGTTCATATAATAACAGAAGAAAGCAACCCATGGAATTAGAAATAGTACCACTCACGTTAACATTCTCATAGTCGGACAGACTGTGCCTTCCCTTTCCAATCGGACCCAAATACACCCTGCGATCAATGGATCTAGATAAAAACCCGTGCTCAATCAGACCCGACAAGAACCCTCTCTTGATAAGCCCTAATCCTTTTGGAAACAGTGTGCTTGACTCGTTCTGAAATTGCCCATGAGGGACTGGTTGCAGAGGGATGGAGGCAAAGAAATCGAAGCTTTCAAAAGTGGACGCTCGATCCAACCTGGAGTTCAAAGAACGCAGGGACAGGGTCGCCCAAACAAACGACGATGTCATGATGGTGTGAAAACAGTGACTTATCTTGGCGATGGCGTTACCCATAACTGTTAGGAAAAAAAGAAATAAAAAAAGAAAAACCTTTTTCTTCATCATCATCATCTTCTTGTTCTTCTTCTTCTTCTTCTTCTTCAAGCATTTCACATAAGCTTTTGTGCAAAAATTGAAAAGAGATAAACTAAGGAGCAACGATTTGGGGAGTTAGGGATTGATGGGTCATTCGTTTATGATAATTTTTAATTTTTAATTTTTTAAATATTAATTAATTTTGAAAATTGTTTTATTTTTAATGTTAAAATGCTAAAAAAAATTTAAATTTAAATAAAAATTCTAAATTTTGTATATTTGAAAATATTCAATATTTTATATTTAAATATTTAAATTTAAATTTAAAAATAAAATATTAAATATATAATTTAAAACATAATAACATTTTGATTGTTACTTAAAACTATTTTAATTAGCAATAATTTTAATTGTTACATATTTAAGATTTAAAAATTCTTACAATTCTTTAAAATTTTAA
>JAOXYD010000136.1:2707443-2719117 GCA_028565735.1 Pinacopodium congolense | reverse complement strand
CAGGTCAGTTTGTTGAAATTCATAACGTTACTTCCTGGGAATTTTCTTCAGACTTGGAAGTCAATGATGTGACTAAGAAAGAGAGTCATAAAACAGGATTAGTTGTTGGATTGGCTTCCGGGTTTGGACTAGTTGCTTGTGGGATCAGTTTGTTTTCGTTTGTCTATTTGAAGAAAAGGGTATGCAGAAATGCATATGAGGAAGAGGATGCAGGTATGGATGATGAGTTCGAGAAAGGAACTGGGCCTAAAAGATTCACTTACCGAGAGCTAAGTCGTGCAACGAATGACTTTGTGGAGTCGGGAAAGTTGGGAGAAGGAGGATTCGGAGGTGTTTTCAAGGGATTATTTAATGATTCCAATACAGAAATTGCTGTTAAGAGAGTCTCAAGATCATCAAAACAAGGAAAGAAGGAATATGTTTCAGAAGTTAAGATCATTAGTCGATTGAGACACAGAAATTTAGTTCAGCTTATTGGTTGGTGCCATGAAAAGTGTGAATTCCTGCTTGTTTATGAATTCATGCCCAATGGAAGCCTTGATTCTCATCTGTTTACAGAAAAAAAATGGTTAACTTGGACAGTGAGGTACAAAATAGCCCTGGGATTGGCTTCTGCTCTCTTGTATCTCCACGAAGAATGGGAACAATGTGTGGTCCATAGAGATATCAAGTCTAGCAATGTCATGTTGGACTCAAATTTCAATGCCAAGCTAGGGGATTTCGGCCTGGCAAGGCTTGTAGATCATGAATTAGGTTCGCAGACAACAGTTTTAGCAGGCACGTTGGGCTATTTAGCTCCTGAATGTTTGACAACAGGGAAGGCCAGTAAACAATCAGATGTTTACAGTTTCGGTGTCGTGGCCCTGGAAATCACATGTGGGAGAAGACCAGTAGAAACAAGGCAACAACCAAGCAAGGTAAGGCTTGTGGAGTGGGTTTGGGACCTCTACGGTCACCGGCAAATTCTCGAAGCCGTCGACGAGAGGCTACAGAGAGACTTTGATGAGAGGGAATTGGAGTGTTTGATGGTTGTTGGACTATGGTGTTGCCATCCTGATGTCAATCTTAGACCCTCCATAAGGCAAGTGATTAGCGTTCTTAATTTTGAAGCTCCATTGCCAAGCCTACCAGCAAAGTTGCCAGTGCCTATGTACTATGCTCCTCCAGTGACTATCTGCAATTTCTCATACACATCACCTGGCATGACCGAGTCAGGCTCTACAACTACTTCAACGTCCGCGGAGTCGGGACAAGGTCTTCTGAATACAGATAAAAGATTATAATAGGATCTCTTTCCCTGGTTATAGGGTAAATAATTTTTGTTCAGGTTTTATCCTTTTACTGGTTAAAATTGTATGTATTTTTCACCTTTCTTTTCTTTTTTAATATGTAATTGTGATCTTCACTTTTTATATGAGATTTGTCGATTTTCCTTTCATGAATTCTTGATGTTTTTATTAAGGCACAATTCACGATCTAGAACTTTTCGTTCTCTTCTGATGTAAAATAAGACGAGAATTTGTCAAAAGTCAACCATTGCTCACGATTCTATCCTCTGCTCTCCTATGTCTCTGTCCAACACCGTACTAGTAGAGATTTCTTCCACTATCATTTATAATGCCTCAAATCTCAATTCTAACTTACTTTAAAAGAAAAATAAATATGAAAATATTTAGTTAATAATTAAATAATAATCTTTTCCATAAACTTATAAAAGGATAATAAATAAACAAGTGATTAGCCTTTTGAAATTTTTTCAATTGACTGATAAATTTTTAAAAATTTTTAATTAAGTGACTAATCTTTAAAATGTTAATCCATTAAAATAAAAACTTAAATTTATACTAATGTGACTAGCAGACTTTGTCACGTGGACATTCACGTGATAAAGTTCAATATTTAAAAATTTTTAATTCAGTAAATAATTTTTTAGAATTTTTCAATTAAGTGTTTAATCTTTAAAATTTTTCAATTTAGTGACGAATCTTTTAAAAGCTAATCAATTAAGGTAAAAATTTAAACTTATATTGACATAAATAACAAACTTTGCCACATGGACCACACGACAAAACTCAATCTTTAAAAATTTTCAATTCAGTGAGTAATTTTTTAGAATTTTTTCATTCAATGTTAACTTTTAAAATTTTTCATTTCAATGACTAACCTTCTAAAATTTATCTAAATTAAGTCAAAATTAATTTTTTCCTTATAAAAATAATAAGTGATTAATATAATGATATTTTATTAAAAAATATTGTATAACAATCTCTGAATGTGGTTAACAAATATTTAATAGGGTGTGGCCCTGGTGTATGTTGCAAATCCGATACTAGAGTTGAGCTTGGCTTAGAAAACGATGGCAATTAATTTCGTCTGCCAAGCCCCCCAGTCACGATCATGACAGAAGGCTCATGAACAGTGTTGGTCGCGAGGTGACCTATTTGACAGCTTCAAGCATCCTTCACTCTTTTGACCATAACTTCTACTCCGGAGCTCCGATTGACTTGAAATTTGAACTGGAGACTCCTAACATCTTGATCTTCCTCTCCAACAATTTTCATGGTAAAAGTCCCCCATAAAGCCACCAAAATCACCTGAAAAATATCACAATCTGAAATTTTGATGCCTGCAAAATCAATCAACAATGTGCATCAACCTATCCCTCAAATAAGCTCAAAGTCCACCCTTAAACATTAAGCAAAACAAAGAAACACTTAAACACTTCAAAGATCATGCAAAGATTAAAAAGATGCAAAAGATGAAATAAACTAAAGCAAAAACACACAAAGAAACACTTAAACTACTTAAAAACGACCTAGAAACATAACCTAAAAACACACTTATCATGTTCTATCATTAAACTGACGTTGTGGAAATATCCTAGGAGCTGAGGAGTAAACGTATGCATGATGCCTATGTTATGGTCTACTAGTAGATGAATTTTTCATAATGGTCCTGGGTAGAGATTCATCCTCTAAGTTCCTTTTCTTTTTCTTTCTCATAAATGCTCCATTTTCATTATTATAGCCTAAACCGTATTTATCATTTCCTACTTTTTAGACGTTTAGCATTGTTTTTAGTTTCTCAATTCCCATTGTAAATTTTATATATAATTCTTCAAGCTTTTTTATTTATTTCCTCAATGAAACATTTTAGTTAACTAAACTATCATTGCCCTTATTTATCGATTATAACTCTTACCTAAGTCTATCAGTCTCTAATTTATACTCATCTAGCTTTTTTTTTTAGATTTATTATGCTTAACATGCAATTCTTTCTTCTTCCTATTCAATTTGTCTACATTTTATAACACTTCTTCATAAATATACTCAACATCACATTCATTATCATTAGTATGAGAGTGGGAAGAGCACACCTTATCATATGTCATGAAATATAGATTTGCCACTTATTTTTTGTAATCGTTTGATTAGGTCCATGGGCCTTCAATGCCTTCTTCTTTTATGACTCTTTGTTCCATTTCTTCCCTTTTTTCTTCTTCTTGAAGACGTGAGTGATGTGATCCCAAATGGCCTTTGTCACCACATTCAAAGCAAGTTGCATTAGCTAATTTAATTTTAGAAAATTATTTACCAGCACTTTCATCCTTATTAATTTCTTTAGACTCCTAATGATGAGAGCGATTTCTTTATCTTTTCTACCATATGAAGGTTCTTTATATTCACTTTCCCCTTTCTTTGTAACATTAAACACTATGTTTTCTTTTTAAGCAAGGGTTCTTCTTCTTATAATCCTTTTAAACTTATCTCATATTTAAGAAGTGAGCCAACGAGTTGTCAAGCGGGAGAATAGTGAGACACTTTCCTTTTTGAATTATGGTGATTTTAGCTTCCTTCAATTTTTTAAAATACCTAAGAATCTTCCTATCAAGTTCAACATTTGTGTACGACTTATTTAGGCCTTTCAAGACATTAATAATAATATATATATATATATATAACATATATGGTAGATATGGCTTCATATACAACATTTGAAACAATTAATTTTGATCAGCTAACATATTAACTTTACTCTCCTTAAGCTGGTTTGTGCATTCATTTGTGATTTCTAAGGTATGCCATATATCATATACTATTTTGCATATATACATCCTAATGAATTTATTCATGCCTAAGTCATAATACAAAGTATGCAATGCTTTGTTATTAATAGAGACTAATTTTTCATCTTCGCTTTCCTATTCATCTTCATTGTTAAGAATTAATTCACTTCCTATATGTTTAGAAGCCATGAGAGTCTTTTTTCAAACTATATTCCAACTTTTAATGCCATTAGCCATTATAAAACCTCTAATCCTAGCCTTGTAATATAAATAATTGTTTCCATTGAAATATGGAGCTCTACTAGTGTTTTGACATTCTAGATTAGCTGAGGGAGTGAAATTTTTCATCATGTGTGCCATAGCGATCTTTTCTCACAAATTCACTAGAATTTAAACTAAGGGAGACCTATAATTTGATACCAGTCATTAGTCCTATTTGGTACCTAAGTGGGGGGGTAAATTAGGAGGCTTAAAAATTTCCAAGATGAGTTTTTAATTACACCAAAACTTCAAAAAAATTTTGCAAAAACAAATAATGCACAATATATAATTTAAGTGATACATTCCAATATATGCAATTACATGAATAAGCAACTTATATATTAAAAAATAATACCAAAAAAAATTAGGAAATAATAAAAACCTTGATGGATTAAGACACAATCTATAAAACAAAAATTTTAATATAAAAAATTATAGGGAAGAAGAAAGACGATTAAATTTGTCCTGGTTCGATGATGTTCACTTTATCCTATGTCAGTCTCTAAAAAATTTTTACATTTTTCACTATAAACAATCATAAAATGCAAAGTTTGAGATATGACCCTTTTTTTAGGCTTAAGAATAAAGTTTCCAATCCTTTTATCATTGGCTTAAAAATAACCTCTTCCTCGAATTACTTCTGTCTCTCAAAAATACATTTTGAAAGATTTTTACTCAAGCTTAAATGGTGCATTAATATGCCACAAAAACTACTTGATGTTGGAAAATCGTTCTCCAGAACACTAAAAAAAATAACCCAAAACTTCAACCAAAAACCATACAATAAACAATTTTTAAAGCTCTTAATACTTGAATGATTGAATTTTCAACTCCTGGGTGCTTAAACTGATGCAAAAACACCTAGTCATTAATTTGTAATGATGTAATGCATAAAAATTTCTTACTATTAAGAAATAGTTGTTAATGCGTTAATTATGCTCTTTAGTAATGGTTTTATTAGGCAATAATGATGCCATTTATGTATCGCTATTGCAGTCCACTTCAATAAGGATTTCATAATGGCACCATTATGAAACCTCCAGAATCGTCGTTATGTGCCCCAAAACTCATAAAAAACTTGTATAAAACAATTCCACGCCGTTCCAAGCATATTCCAACACTATAAAAACTTACTTTACTCTTATAAACATTTAAAAGCTTTCCTAATATATTTTTAACTCATTAAGAGGATCATTAAATCATTTCCTACACAAATTTTTCTTGATTATGCATTTGAAATGCATATACTAAGTATTGTATGTACTTATACATGATTGAGCCATATTAACCATCAAAATGAACCAAGTAAAATTTTCAATAAAAGTGTAAGAATAAACCTTTAAGATTTATAATGTTATCTTCTAAGCCTGATTCTCTATCAATTCATTATAAGCTCCATCTTGATTCCAAGACTCCATATCCAAGTTTTTCCATACTTCATCTTTAACACCTATCTTTTAAACACTTAAAGCACAATAAAATATTAGTAAAATTATTATTTTATCATTAACAAAAGGATGTGAGACCCCTCTTGGTTTAACAATGGAGCATAAATTGCACTTTCTAGGACAAATAGAGAGTAAAATGCACTTGTCTAAAAAAACTACAAAATAAATAATTTTAAGGCATGATGGAGCGCAAAATGCACATGCCACTGGATTTCCTTAGAATGATTTGCATGATTTTCATATGAATTTTTAAAGATTGATAGGAAATATAAATAGTTAATTTGACTATTTGTTTTGACCAACTTTTGCAAGTTCATGACAAAAAATGAATTAGGATATACTAGTTATATTAGTTGCATTAACTTTGATTGAAGTATCATGTTTCACATTTGAGTAATCATTAAAAAATTATTAAGTATCTAAATAAGTTACTTAAGGACAAGTAATACTTTAAGTGTGGTAAAATTGATGGGAATGTAGTTTATAGAATTTAAATGTATAATTTGTCATGTTTTCACCCTATTTTGATATTAAATTATCTTATTTATATGTATTATTATTTAAATACAAGTTCATGATCTAGAAGGTAAGTTTTGTATCAATTATGGGTGAAAAGAAGTTCAAGGTTATAATTGGATTGCTTTTCTTTGGAAAAATTCATAGGACTAGGTCACAGCTTGAGTCATAATTATGACACAAACTATGAAATACACTAAAAAGTCATAAGTGTTGATCTAAATGAGGTTCCTATCATGTGTTTTGACAATGATAGAACATTATTGTTACTAATATTTGAGTTTTTGACATATTTGTAAAATAGTTAAATGTTTAAAGTGTAAGCATATGTCTTGAGTGAAGGTAAAAGAGGTTTATGGATCAAGCTTTGATGAGAGGATAAAGAATGAAGATCAAGGATGAAAGCTTAAGAAATAAAGATCAAGAATGTGTAGGTTTAGGTTTGTGTCTTGATATTGTAAGTTGCCTAAAATTGATCTTTATCAATGCTTCAAAGGGCTCCCACATTTGCATCTCACATTTTGATGTCATATTTGCATAAACATTTACATATAGGTTTTGAATATTTTTGTGTGAATTTTGGTTTATAGATGATTTATAAAAGTTATTGAATTAGAAAATCAATGGAATATAATTTAATATGTAAAAAATTTCATATGATAGAGAAAATATTGTGTTTAAGTTAGAAAATTTTATATTTTATTTTAGAACTTGTGTAAATTGTTTTTGTAATGAAAGAAATGGTTTTGCAATAAAAGAAACTGGTATAGAATTAGTTTTGAAATGAATGTTTTAAAATGTAGATAAAGTTGTATGCATCAAGGAATTTTGACTTTTTAAACTTAATTGATGGGTTTTAATAACCAAAGATTTATGAAAAACTTGTAAAAGATGTTTTTCATTGATTTTAGAACGAAGAAATTAGTTTTTAAAATATTTGGATTGGTATTTGTGACTTTCAGAGGTTGGAAGCCAATCAATAGAATCACCGATCGACCATTACTTTGGAACCAGTGATCATGGTTGATCAAATAATGCCTTAAAAATAGGCATATTGTTCAACCAATTAGAATCAATGGCCAACCTATGGATGGTCGACCACTCCATCTGCACTAGTCAACTAATTCAGTGAAAGAAGTTAGTCTTGGTTTTTTAATTTGTTTTATATTCCTAACAGCTAGTTCTAAAAACCATTGACTCCAATCCCTTCCTAAATGTAAAAATAACATTTCTAAACATTCCTATCAAATCTTTATGCTCTTAAAACAAATTTATAAGCTTAAAATATCAAAAAACACCAAAGCCACCAAAGTTTGTCCTCATCAATGTTCATCTTTCTTCCTCTTATTTTCTTTTGATTCAATCTCAGTTTTGGAATTGCAAATTTGATGTTTTTAAATTGTTTACATTGCCAAGAGTTATTTTGATCATTTTTTTACATTTTTAGGTGTCCATTTCATTGGATATAAGCTTATATATTCATATACTCAAAATATGTCTAGTTTTACATGTTTAATCTTTCCTACTCATCTTCCATACTACTAAATTGCATAAGTATGTTTTAGCTATGTTTTCTTATGTTTCTAAAAGATTTTATTAATCACTAAGTTAACTACTAACTTGCTTTACACTTACACCACAAGTGAACGAGTCATAAACTAGTAGTATAAGTAGATATCATCCCACAATTATTGAAATTAGTCTCCCTATTAATTTTTGAACAAGTTTAAACTAATTCAAGAAATAAAACTAAAAAAAAGAAACAAAGACAAAAGTATTAGCACAATCAATATCAAAACAGTAAACTAGAACTTGGAAAAATCAAGATTAAAGACTAGGAATTATTGTTTTCCCTTTTTTTTTCCTCTTGTCTGATTAATTCAATGTATGCTTAGTCCAGGTTTTTATATTGTTATAGATACCCTCTCTTAAGGTGTGACTAATTTTCACTAGTTAAATTACTCAGGATTGACCTTGCAATCTCTCAACCTACAACGTATTTCCTAAAAGCCCATCTAGTTATAAAGTGATCTTATATATAGTATATTAATCTAATGAAATCTCTTTCTAATAAATTAATACACTTATTATCTATAATGTATTAAATGACAACTCTCATTCTACATTCAACACAAGTTACTAAGCTAACTCTTTCAATTTATTGCAAATTTTAAGCTAAATAAATAACACAAACATCTATTACATTGAATCAACAAAACATGAATCAATAAATTGTGCAAAAAACAATTCCTAAAACAACTTTAGCTACTTATAACGTCAATAAGATCAAAAATAACCATGTTCTCTATAAATAAAAACATATTCAAAGGAAATAAAAGGTAATAAACCACTAGATAAGAAAATATGAAAATTTATAAAACTCTTAAAATTTTGAGCTTGATTCCGCGTTCTTCAAGCCTTGGAATGTCTTCCTTGCTTAAAGTAAGGTCATGTTCAATGAAGACTTCTAGTTCTTCCTCTGCTTGCCATCCTCTTTTAGGTTTTTTTTCTTTTTTGCTTAAGTATGTCGAGACAAAATGTCTATCAAGTTGAATTGTGTTATAGGAGAAGACCATGAGCGTGGAGGCAGTGTGGCCTAGGGAAGCCACAAGGGCCATAGGCGTGGCCATTAGAAGCCATGCTTGTGGCTTCCCTAGGCCACACTCCCTCAATGCTCGTGGTCTTCTCCTCTAAGGCTATTTAGCCACTGCCTTGATTTTTTTTTCTTTCTTCTACTTTCCTAATCCTCTCTGTGGTTACACCTAAACCACATCAAAAGAAAGCTTTCCATAAGATATTTTAATGAAATCCAAAAAGAAATAATTAAAATAAAAAAATAAAAAACATATTAAAAACATAAAAAGAATAAAACAAGAACAAACTAAGTCCTAAATCTACTAAAAACAAGAAATTACCAATCTAAACACTTAGAGAAACTATTGCCTAAAACATAACTATCAACTTCCCCACACTTAAACCTTTATTTGACCTCAATCAATTAAACATAACCATTACATTCTATCACTTAATTTTCACAGGTATCAAGTGCATGTAATCTTTTGAACTTCTGCAACTCGAATGTCAAGCTACTATACACATCATAATTAGTTTTCATTAATACACATAAACAAAATCAACTTATGATGCTATTGCTCAAAGGTAAGTGTAAAACCACGATGAATTTTCCTTACGATTTCACTCATTTCACTCAAGTATTGAAAGGTTAGTGTTTAGCTCAAAACTCCCTTGAAGAGAACACACTATCATAGGCTTGCAAATTCATTGATTTTCTTCCACAGAGATTACATGTTATCATGGATCATAGGACTTTGTTTATGGTTGCAACGAGGTTTAGGTTAAGGTGAGTTAAAATGGTTTTGAAGGGTTTTTCACAAGGTTTCATAAAGTGCTAAGTGTAAAGAGACAATTAAATATCAATTATGAGATATTAGAAACACAACTGACTACTTCATTACTCATCACTAACTACTGTTGGCATTAGCTCTTGCTACCTTTTGTTGTTTTTTCTCTTTTTTTAATAAAACTAAAAAATACAAGAAATAACAACAACAAATATTTAAATAACATAAAGCAAGTGTTTCTCTAAAATAATCTCAAAACGAACTATAAAGTAAAAGTCCCAAATAATGTTCACTTAACACTTTACTAGACTTATGATTGGGCAAGGTTAATGGGTTTCAGGTTTTTAAAATAGGGTGGCTACTTTAGAAACAAAGAAAAAGGTAAAAGCTTAAAAAGGCTTACAAAGGATAATACATCAATGGGTCATTTAAGGAAAGGTGTTAAAAGCAATTATAGCCTTAATCCTTTCCATAAAACATGCATATAGTAGTTTAAAACCATTTCAGAGTAAGATGTGAAGGTGATCCACCTAAGGGAGTATCATACATAACAATGAAAATGAAATGACTGTAGAATAGATTCATATAGGCTCAATTTCTTACGTAGGCTCATATAAAAATCCATCTGCTTTCACACATTGCCTAATCACTCAAGTATCAAGTTTTGACCAAGTTTATGCAACCAACTACATTGAATAATCAGCATGGTTCACCATCTACTCAAGCAGCCTAATTTAAATTCAAGTACACAACTCAATCTCATTCCAACTATAATGATAGAATTTTATGGTATAACACAAGACTCAAGTGCAAAAAATTCACCTAACAAGCCTAAAACATGCCTCATATAGGACATGTCATGTAAAATGCAAGCAGTAAAATGTAAATGACATGCAATATACAAATATTGAAGCAAGTGAGACCTCGCCACACTTGAATAATACATTGTCTTTAATGTGAAAAGGACCCAAACAAAAATAATACCAATAAAACATTAAAAAAAACAAATAACTGAAAAACAAAATAAAAAGGAGAAAGAAAGATTATTGAGATTCTAGTGGAGATGGTGGTAGGGTGGACACGTCAATGTTCTGAAGATGAAAATATTTCTTGAGATTTTGATTTTGACAACATTGCTATATTAAGACATGTTGGACCTCTGATTCAATTATGTCTATCCAATCCTCCAATCGCTTATTGCCTTAATCAACAATTGAATATTTGTGTTCATTGGGTGGAGTTCTTGTTTCCACCCTTCTTCTTCTATACATGGAGATGAAGGGATGGCTACATCATTCAAAGGGGTGTGGGAGGTCTTTAGCAGATGTGGTGCTATCTTACTTCTCTTATTAACAATATTAGTTCTAAAAGGGGGATCTTGGTGTGTCATTGAATGAGGCTCCAAGATTTTCAATCTTTCTAAGTTCTCAGTATCAAAATAATTAGGTACCTTGCTAGGATAATCTTCTAAATTAACATTATAATGAAATTCAATCGTAGTAATGATGAAACTCATGCCAATATAACTACTCAGTTTGGTAATAAGTTCACGATGGATCTAAACATTCTATATAGTGTGTTGATTTTACACTTATGGTCCATACACCAAAGATAAAACAATTTTTGTGCAGAACATTTATTGCTTTATATCTTATTAAAACTATTAAGCACATAAACTTATGCAACAATAAATGCTCAGGACTTCAAATTAAAGAGTTTGGTACATTCTAGGAGTTAAATCTCGGCTCCCTCATGAGAGTATGCCAATATACATGCATTTCAAAATCATCATGTTGTTCAAACAATTTAGTGATTAGGAAGTTAAAAATTTTAACCATAATAATGTAATCCAAGTTGTATAGTTGACCAAGTAACCAAAGCCAAAAGAATCTAACGTAGCATCATCATAATGCATGGTTGAGAAAAATTCTAGAACTAATTTTGGATAAGCAACAAAATCACAATTAATAAATTTTCCCAAAAAATATTTTTAGCCAAAGATTTTATTTTTTATGTCAACC
>JAOXYD010000136.1:2638232-2653218 GCA_028565735.1 Pinacopodium congolense | reverse complement strand
GCTCTAAGACTCCATAAACCTCTTCTTTAATACTTCAAACACCTATCTTTTAACGCTTTAAGCATACAAAAATGTTAGTTCAATGGGTTTTTTGTCATCATCAAATAAAGTGAACCTCCCTTGGCAAACAATTGATTATTTCTCTAACTTCACAACAAAATATCGTTATAGAGAGATGAAATAGAATGCTAGTAGAGATGATTAGGTTTATGATGGCATAAGTAAATTTTCCAATCACCTATTTGGGCATTGCATTGTTGACAACACTTAAGTACTTAATCTAGTGTCTAAAAAAATTAGTTATAAGCATTTCATATGAGTTGTGAATGGTTAAAGAACTTAATATGACAAGTCTCAGACCTTGAGATGTGCTGCTTACGTTCATAATTTCTCTCATAAATATGATAAACTAGGCCTAAGAGGAAAGAAAATTATCTTTATTAGATACTTAAAAAACACTAAGAATGATATGTGTTCATAGGTGAACAAGATATTAAAAGGGTAATTGAATTTGAATTATAAGATATAAGATTATTAGAGAATGATTTTTTAAAGCAGAATAAAATAGGGAAAGACCTATTTATATAAGAGACTACTAATTAATGTGATTCTATTATGAGAAATCAAGAACGAGAACTTCAATCAAGTGGGAGTAATTTGAACATGAAAGAATTGACTCAAAATCAATTCATAATGTAACCTACTAAAAGTTTACCTATAATGTTTGATGAGAGTAGAAGTAATCAAATAATTCATGAATCTATTTTTGATGAACCTCTTTCACAATTTATTACTAAAAATGAAAGTTTAAGTAAGAGATTTTATCCAACAAAACAACAAAAAAGGAAAAAATGAAGAAAATTTCACATCCTAATGTAGTTGGAAATCCATTTTTGTGATAATGTATATAATACTAAATATTTATTATACTACTAAAATGCTAAGTAGATATCAATCAAATATAGGACAAGTAATTTATTATATTGTTGAAATAGTGAGTAAACATTAATCAAATCTAAGACAAGTATATTTAAAGGTAGTAAAGAGAATATCGAGGTACCTAAAAGATATTGTAGACTATGCATTTTACTATCAAGGTAATTACCTATATATACAAAGGTATATGGACTCAGACTGAGAAGAAGATTTAGAAGAAAGAAAATATACTTCTGAATTTGATTTCTAACTTAATAATGAACCAATATCAAAGAAAAAGCAAGAACTAATCTTATGTTGCATTGTCTAAGATGGAAGCTAAATTCTTAGTATTTTTAACTGCAGAACAAAAAGTTGTGTGACTTTGTCAATTCTTGGTTAATTTGGGAGCTATTAAAAGTGAAATTGATCTAGCCATCATTAAATGTGATAGTTAAGTAGTAATTGCTTATACTAAAAATCTCAAATTTCAAACCAAGTATATAGATATCAAGTACAATTACATGAAAGATATAACTGCATGAGGAGATGTGAATGTAAAGTATACATCTACACAAGATATTGTGATAGATCTAATGACAAAGTCAATTTTTCAAAATGCATACACTGAACATGTGAAGTCACTAAGGGGCCGTTTGATTGAGTTAGTTGTTGTTGTATTTTTGTATTAAGTTTTGTGTATTTTTATAGATTTTTGTGTTTTCTGTCTTGATTTATGTGCTATATTAGTGTGTTTTTTATTTATTTTTGTAATGTTCTTTATTTATTTTTGTATTTAGAAAATCTGAAAACCAAATCCAAAAGCCACAACCTTTTCAAACATGCCCTAAGTTTACTTAGATATCAAAATATAATGATAAACATTTGTATATGTTCATTCGTTGTAATATCATATTTAAATGTGAATTTAAGATGAAGATTACATATTATATAATACTTTATTTAGAAATATTTTTTTAAATAAATATATTTTCTATTTGAATAAAAAATATGTGAGATAAATTAGAGATTGGCTCTCTCACACAAGCAATTGTTTCTAGTATTTTTTATCACTAGAGATGACACAAGTTTAAAGTTTATTATCTAGGTGATAACTGAGAGCAAGAAACTTAAACTATAAATGGCACCTTAAATAAAAAGGATAAGTTTTGAGGAAATTTAGTATAAAGTGATTACTAATCACTATATTTATCTTAAGCTATCATACGTGAGTCCTAAAAAATTTTATAGTAGGTAAGTGAACTTAAATTAAAGATTGAGTATATTTAAACTAACATCTGTATGATATTTATTTGAATTAAAGATGATCATATTAAATGAAAATGAGTTAATATCATAATACAAGACTCATGCCATATATGTAAAAAGTTCATAAAAAGGATTGATATAAGTTTCAAGGTCTCAATTTACATTATATACAGCCTTAGAAGTTAAAAAGTTCCGTATTATATTCCCTTATGGCTCTTATCTGATTCTTGAGAATTAAATTTAAGAGTTGCTACCTTAGAATGCTACCAACAGATCATGTACGATACGATCTTACAGAAAAATTCTAAAAATTTAATTTAATTTAATTTAAAAAATTTAGAATAAAAAAGGTCAATTTGATTAGTGACTCACATAAAAATATATTCAAAGGTGGCAACTGTCTCTTATTAAAAGAATTGAATACAATTGTGATATGATAAAGTAAATGAGATCAAAGAAGAATGAGAATGCGACATATGACTTAGGGTGTAGTATATTATGTCTACTTAAAGATCAATTCATTAGTTGAGATGTCATATAATCTTAACAAATACATGATAATGAGCTCTCGCCATATACTTGTAACATAAGTTAGTGGACAAGTATGAAAACTACAAAATTACATTCGAACAAATCTATTGTGTTTGAGTGGGAGATAATAGTGACAAATATATACCTATAAATGGTTTATGTGCCAATCATGACCTTTTAACTATTATAAAATTACAAATATCAGTTATAAGTTTGAATGAGAGTATAAAAAAAGATCATTTTAAAAAATTAATGAATAAGTTAATTACTTTAATCTTGAAGATTGGAAAAGAATGAAAGGTTTTCCTAGAAAAGTCTTTATTACTTATGGAATTAAGAAATAATCTAAGTACATGATTATTTTTCAATGATGCATATGATAAAATTTTGAATAATTTATGTGATTTTTTTCCTTTGTAAACCTTGTTTAATTATAAAGGAGCTGGTTTTCTTTCTTTGGTAAGATACAATTCTTTGTTGAATAGATCCTCTTGTATGTGTTTATGATATGAGGTTATTTATCTTTTGGGCCACTTGTTATGTTGCAAGGTTTTGGGATGAGGTCAATGGTCTTAGTGGTGCACTCTATGAATCACTATAGGGGAATCACATTGTTTCATTACATCAGATTTGTTTTTACAGTGGGATCAGTATACAGTGTTGTGGTTTTACCCTTGAATGTATGTTAAGAGTCAGGATATGTAGTTTTTTTAATAACTAAACTAAAATTTGGTGTTGCATGCAAATTAAATTGAAATATGAAGATTAGAGCAGATTTAAGGTGGCTTGCCTAATGTTGAAAATTTGAAGAAGTTTTAGTCATTGGTGCGTTATATAGGTGGCATTTGTTGTGGATAATGTAATGTTCTTCTAGTTAAATTGAGAATAAGCTTAATGCTTTTTGAGTTTTGAATATAAAGTTGTTTACCTTGAATCTTAACTAAGTGTCTCTAAACTCTAGTGTGGTAAATTATAGTTTTCCAAAAAATCCATTTCTTAGATTCAAAATCATATATAAATAAGGTTTCCAAATATATAGAACAATTCCTAAATTTGGACAAATTATAGTTACAGAGAAATCATTTCTGCAGTTCGATGATAGTAAATTAGGAGCGATAAGTAGCATATAGGGGTTTATAATGATGTTTAAAATTAGGCAAATTGTAGTTACATTAGGGCATCACTGTGGATATTTGGAGATGCAAACGATAGTGGTGTAAAAGTGGAAAAAATTATCGACGTCCAAGAGATTGGTCTAGTTATGTATTTGTTAATAATGAAGTTGATGTAATGCATCAACTAATTAGATGATGGTGTTAAAAGAAGGTGGAAGAGTGGGCAAGAATAAGGATGTAAGTGAGAAAACCTTTTTTGAAGGACTTCGAGTATGAAGTGATGGAATGTTGATGAATAGTTTGAGTACTAGGAGGGGTGAATTACAATAGATACTCTTTATTGATGCATTGGTCCAGTATGCATGGTGCTGTTTAGGATATGAATAGGTTATGGCATGCTTGAGAGTGTAAAAAAGGTGAATGTTTGTATAGATGCAATGTAATAATACGATTCATTAAGTTCGTACTTGTGTGTGGGTAGTTGTGCGCCAATTTGGGTTCTGGGAAATTAGGGAACATAGATTTTAGCTTTATTATAAACCAACATGCAAGAAAAATTTACAAATGAATATAACAATTGTGTGTCGCTGGGAAGTGGGAGATAGACAACTGTGTTGGAAATAGACGAACTGAAATCCAAATGTTGCATTTAGGATGATGTTATAATTAAGAAAAGAGACCAAATTGCTAAATATAATACGTTGGTAGTAATTAGTAAGAAAATCATCTTGCATGAATATCATCATAATTTAGCCATTTATTTAGGGATAAAAGGTAATGTTTTATAGGTTAGTAGCATGTAAATTAAATCATTTAGTTTATCCAAAAGAAGTTACTAATAAGATGGTTTTGGGAGAGGAAATTAATGAGAAGTTGGGACTGGAAATAGTGTGTTCGGTACCGTACCGATACCAGACACACATTGGTATAAAATTGACAAATTCCGTATCGGATTCAAATACCAGTCAGTATTAGCAGGTACCGATCAATACCCGTACCAAAAAAAAATTTTTTTTAAAATTTTTTAAAAAGTTTTTAAAGAAAAATTTTATATTTTAATCTTTTTAAGATTAAAGTTAAGTTAAAAATTGCATAATATAATACATTTATAAACCATTTTATAAATTTTATAAATGTCAAAAATTAATTTATAATTTTAAATAATTATCCAAAGTGGTACTTGTATTAACTGGGACTAGTATAGTACCGTTTTCGAGGTTAATCTGATGCCCGTATTGGTATGATATTTAATACATTGACTGGCAGTTAATGTTGGATCCACCAATATGGGATAAAGGACAAAGAAGAAGCAAATTTTGGTGGCCACTTGTTTCTTTCTTTAATCAATTTCGATGTTTTCCTCATTCATCTATCAAAACTATGTTTTTTTTATTTTTAAAATTTGCAACTTTTTTCTTGTCAAAGCATATGCAACTAGTTTGTTGTTTTTAACATTTATAATCTACGTTTTGTTATAAATAAGTGAGTTGTAGCAGGTGTATTGCAAGCTACAGAGAGTGAAAACAAAAGGAAGAAACTAGAGAAATTAAAAAAAAGTATGTTGTGTAAGAGATATGAGACCCAAGTTATTTTATTCAACTAAGATCAAAGTGTGTTCTAATCTTGATGTCCTTTTTAGTTCGTGTTTTGATATGATATTTTCTATTTCCTATTGTTATTATTTTGTGATTATTGCCCCTATTTTTTGAGTAGGGAGGATTGGTTGTTATATCCATTATTTTACATAATAAATAATTTACTAGCTTATACTCATAGTTTTTACTTCTCGATTTTGAGTTGGTTTTCTACTCTAAAAATTCTGATATTTTGTGCAATTGATTTCTTCATATATCATTCTCTATTTGTGATCATATTATTTTTGACCCTGCTGTACTCGATAGTTTTACACCAAATTTTGAGAAAATTATTTTTGATATTTTTCTATGATAATTTTATTATTGGCGATATTTTCCCAATAATTGGTATTAGAGTTCTTTTTAGTTAATTGCTGGATTTAACTACGGTGGGAAAGTTCAAGAAAATTATACCTTTGAATGGTACAAATTACTACATATGGAGGAATAAAATGAAGGATTTTCTATTTGTATTGAAGTTGTATTTGCTAGTATTTACTGTCCAAAAACCTAAAGACAAATTTGATGAGGAGTGAACTTGCGGACATAAGTAAGTATTCGATTTTATTAAGCAATTTATTGATAATAATGTGTATAATCATATTTATGGTAAGGCATAAGCTAGGATATTATGAAATAATTTTAAGGAATTATACGCATTAAATATTGGTAACAATAAATTATTTTATCTGACAAAATTAGTATATTTGAAATATAAAGAAGGTAGTTCTATTGCAAATCACTTGAACAAATTTTAAGGGATTGTGGATCAATTTTCAAGTATAAGTGTTAGTTTTGATAATGAAGTTTTTACTCTTATGATACTTGTGTCATTTCTTGATTCTTGGAAAACTTTAAAAATATCGGTAATTAGTTCTACTGCTAATGGTGTGGTGACTATAGAATTAGTGTCCTAAATAAAGAGATGAGACGAAGGTCACAAAGGTCTCCCTCTTCGTAATCAGATGTTTTGGCTATAACCATTAGAGGGAGAAATCAAAGTAGAACTTTGAAAGGTAATGATAGGAAAAAAATTCAAGGTAAGTCTAAAAAATATACTAATGTTGAGTGCCACTAGTGTCATAGGAAAGAACATATCAAAAGGTTTTGTAGAAAATTAAAAAGAGAGAAGGATAATGACAAGAAGCATAGTGATGATAGCGATGATGAGAAAGTAGCCACTACAACTGAGTAAGATTTCCTTATCCTCTATGATGATGATTATGTTAACTTGGCAAATCATGAAACCAATTGAGTGATCGATAGTGGTGCTTCTATTCATATTACTACTCGAAAGGATTTATTCATATCCTATACTCTTAGTGATTTCAGAATTGTCAAGATAGGCAATGATGCTAATTCTAAAATTATTGGTATTGATAATGTTCATTTGAAGACTACCTGTGGTACTAGATTGATTTTGAAGAATGTGAAACATGTTCTTAAAATCAAGCTTAATTTGATTTCTACCAGTAAACTCGATAAAGAAGGGTATTGCAAAACTTTTTAGAATGGGCCAATGAAAGTTGACGAAGAGTTTTTTTTTGTAACAGCTCGAAATGAGAAATGTTCTAGACTTTATTTGATACAGGTCATAATCTTTAGAAACATGATTAATACAGTGGATAATGATAAAAATTTTAAGATATGGCATAAGAAACTTGATCATATGAGTGAGAAAGCTATGTTAATATTAGTTAAAAAAAAGAACTTAACTAGATTAAATAATATGCATTTGAGAGATGTGTTCACTAGCTATTGGAAAGCAATATTGAGTTTCCTTCAAAAGCTCTATAGATCCAAAGAAGAAACTCGAATATTATAATTAATATATTCTATTATGTGTGGTCCATTTAAGATTAAGTCACTTGGTCGTTCTTATTATTTTATTACATTTATTGATGACTATTCAAAGAAGCTGTAAGTTTATTCCCTAAAGCACAAAAATCAAATTGTGGATGTATTCAAACAGTTGCAAGTCTTAGTTGAGAGAGAAACTGGGAAGAAGGTGAAGTTCCTTAAGTTAGATAATGGGAACGAGTACATTAGATCACTTGAGGGATATTTCAAAGAACAAGGTTTTCGACATGAGATGACTCTGCCAAAGATGCCTAAGTTGAATGGTGTAGTTGAGAGGATGAATAGGAAACTTATATAAAGTAGATATTTACTTTTACATGTAAAATTACTAAAGCATTTTAAGCCGAAGCATTGAATAATGTGATACATGTATTGAATCTTTCTCTATGTGTTCCTTTAAATTTTAATATTCCAAAAAGGATATGGTCAGGAAGAGATGTTGCTTATGATCACTTACGAGTCTTTGCATACGAGGTATTTGTACATATTCATAATGATAAAAGGTCGAAACTTGATGTCAAAATATGATAGTGTGTATTTATTAGCTATGATCTAGATGCATTTGGTTAAAGGTTTTATAATCCAGTTGAGAAGAAACTTGTGAGAAGTCAAGATGCAGTATTTGTAGAGAACGAGACCGTAATAGATATTGATAAGGTTAAGAAGAAAAATCCTTAATCTAATGTTAAATATGAGATAGTGCCTCCAATGATGTTACCTGAGAGAGATGGGGATGAGAATCATATTAAGTAATAAGAAGTTGAAAATTCTCCCATATAGTTAGATTTTAATGACAATAAGCTTCCAACTCCTAAAGCTCAAGTTATGTTTCAATTATAGAGAAGTTTGAGGTAGGCAACCTTTCATTCGGTATCCTACTGACATTTATGAGTTGAATTTGAAAAATAGTGATGAGCCAAAAATTTATAAAAAATTCATAAATGATGATCACAAGAAAGAGTTGATTGAAGCCATGTAAGATGAGATGAAGTCCTTGCATGAGAATCATACATTTGAGTTAGTGAAGCTACCTAAGGGTAAGAGAGTTTTAAAGTATAAGTGGGTGCATAGAGTCAAGCATGAAGAGCACTCTTTATGACTACGATACAAAATTAGACTAGTTACTAAGAGATTTAATTAAAGGAAAGGTATTGATTTTATTGAGATTTTTTTTTCTTATTGTTAAAAGATCTTTGTCCTGTATTATGCTTGGTTTAGCTGTTAGCTTTGAATTGAAGGTTGAGTAAATAGATGTGAAAATGACATTCTTACATGGTGATTTGGAGGAAGAGATTTATATGGAGCAATCAGAGGGTTTTAAGGTAAAACGGAAAGATGACTATGTCTGCAAGCTAAGGAAGAGCTTATATGCCTTGAAACAAGCATCAAGACAATGATATAAGAAGTTTGAGTCATTCATGGGGGAGCAAGATTATAAGAAGACTACTTCAGATCATTATGTGCTTTACCAAAAAATTCTCTATTAATGATTTTATCATTCTTTTATTATATATTGATGACATATTGATTGTTGGAAAGAATGCTTCCATGATTAATCGTTTGAAGAAAGAGTTGAACAAGTCTTTTTCCATGAAAGATTTAAGACTAGTAAAGCAAATCCTTAGTATAAGAATTATTCGAGATGGGAAAGTAAAGAAGTTGTGGTTATCTTAAGAGAAGTACATTGCGAAGGCGCTTCAAAGTTTCAACATAGACAATGTTAAAGTAGTAAATTCTCCTCTTTCTAATCACTTTAGATTGATTACTAAACAAAGTCCTTCTATTGATGAAAAGAAGGACAGTATGCAGAGAGTTCTTTATTCTTTGGCATTTGGTAATTTAATGTATGCTATAGTGTGTACTAGACCAGATATTACTTACGCGACTGGTGTTGTTAGTAGGTTCCTTTCTAATCCTGATAAGAAACATTGAGATGTTGTTAAATGAATATTAAGGTATCTACATCGAACTTTTAGACTGTACTTATGTTTTGGTATTAATAAGATTCTATTAGTTAGTTATATAGATGTAGATATGAATGGTGATCTTGAATCTAGGATGTCTACGTTAGGATAATTGATATAATTTTCAAGGGAAGTGGTATCATATTAATCGAAATTAGAGAAGTGTATTACACTTTCTACCACAAAAGTTAAGTTTATTGCAATAATAGAAGCATGCAAAGAGTTGTTACGCATGAAGAAATTTCTAAAGGAACTTGGTTTTGATCAAAAGCATTATGTGTTATTTTATGATAGTCAAAGTGCTATTTACCTTGGTAAAATTTTCTCTTTTCATTCATATCAAAGTACATTGATGTGAGATATTAGTGGATAAGAGATGTTTTATAATCTAAGCAATTATAACTTGAGAAGATCTATACCGATAATAATGGTTCGAATATGATAACATAGTTGTCATTCAACTACAGGGATGATAGTGGATCCTATATTGGCGTGAGTAGGAGTTTGATGGTAGATCTCATTAATATGGGATAAAGAACAAAGAAGAAGCAAATTTTAGTGGCCACTTGTTTCTTTCTTTCGTCAATTTTGGTGTTGTCCTCATTAATTTGTCAAAATTGTGTTTCTTTATTTTCAACTTTTATGATTAAGTTTTGTTAAAAATAGCTGAGTTGTAGCAGGTATATTGTACACTACAGAGAGTGAACACAAAAGGAAAGAAACCAGAGAAATAAAAAAAAGTGTGTTGTGCGAGAGTTGTAAGACTTTAGTTAGTTTATTCAACCAAGATCCAAGTGTGTTCTGATCATGAAGTCCTCTTTGGTTCGTGTCTTAGGTCTAATGTTTTATATTTTCTCTTATTATTATTTTGTGATTATTACCCATATTTGTTGATTAGGAAGGACTAGTTGTTGTACCTATTATTTTATATAGTAGATAATTTACTGGTTTGTACCTGTAGTTTTT
Source organism: Pinacopodium congolense (assembly GCA_028565735.1). Lineage (NCBI taxonomy): Eukaryota > Viridiplantae > Streptophyta > Magnoliopsida > Malpighiales > Erythroxylaceae > Pinacopodium > Pinacopodium congolense. The sequence goes on along the minus strand of JAOXYD010000136.1, from coordinate 2,642,964 downwards.
ACTCTTTGATTTTGAGGTAGTTTTTTACTTTAAAAATTCTGGTATCTCGTACGATTGATTTCTTTAGATATTATTTTGTATTTGTGATCATATTATTTTCGGGCCTATTATATTCAATAGTTTTATACAAAAATTTGGGAGAATTATTTTTGACATTCCACTATAATAATTTTATTATCAATGATATTCTTCTAATAATAGTGTGAGACAAAATTAATTGACCATGGCTAACTGTGCTGAATTTGATGAAGCAGAGTATGAGGAGATGTTAAGTGTCGCTAGTTAAATGCACTGGAATAGGATTTACCAGATTTTAGTGGTAGTAAAACAATGTGTGTGGTAGTCAATACATAACAAGACATTGCCAAATTTAAATGCAAAGCAGAGATGGTAATATAGGTGGATTGTTGTTTGAGTTCATCAAACATGGATTTGGAATGTACTTCCACTTAAAATATACCATTTACGCTGTATGGATAGACATATGTAGTTTGTAAAGAGTATATAAAGTTTAGGGAAGCAACAAATAAATAATCTATTTAAGTTTAAGTCAACATGCTTGGTAGATGTATGATGTGAACCCAAGGTTTGAATATTGGTTTTAACCCATTGAAGAAGTTGATGAATTATTTAATAATATTCAATTGGGTATGAAAAAGTAGTAAAAGTGGAATAAGGGTTAGATTGGCGATGAGTTTAGTTAGAGGAAACCCAAAGTGCAAATAGTTGTGATATGCAATTGGTTTTGAAAAAGAGGCTTTACAATGGATAAGAGAATGGAATAGGAGAAATGTGTTAGAAAAAGGTGCAAAAGTAGGAAGCATGATTGTAAACCAAAGGCCAGATATTGCTAGAGGAGTGATAGTCCATAGGGCTAGGGCCCAAAGATTTAATGCTCTAAATTGGGTTTAGGGTTAAAATCATCAAAATTATCAATTTAGTCTATGTAGTTTGAGAACTATTAAATAAGTTCTTATAGTTTAATTTTTTTTGATCCATCAGTTGTCCAGTAAATCATTTTATGTAATATAAAACATGACCACTTCTTATGAGCTTGGTAGAAGCATATGACACTATTTAATTTGTGGATAAAATGATGTTTTTTTTTGCTGTTTTGTTCAATAAGGAAGCACACGACGTTGTATAATTCATGAACAAAATGAGATCGCGTTGCATATGGGCAAAATGACATCATTTTGTCTATGAATGAAACTACTTCATTCCTCCTCCTGTGTATGATCCCTCTAATTATATCTTCTTTATATTTTTCTCTCTTCCAGTCATTGTCTTCTTACCATTATCATAATTTCCTTTTTGACATATGCTTGTGCTTTTATATTCCTCATGTTTGGATATGCATCCTCCTATTTTGACTACAAGGTTTCCTTAAATCCCCAAATTGTGTTGTTAAAATGCAAATTATGATTAAAAGATTTGTGTGTCCAGTTTTGTGCTGTTATTAAACTACTATATGGATGATAAGAGATGCAGATTTTTATTGACTAAACTGATGAAAATTAATGCAAACTAAGCACACTAACAAAATCAACAATGCCTTGTTAAGAGGTTTTATTTCTAACTTGATGAAATTCTGCACGAGATTGTAGCCTTTTATAATTTTAAATAAGGAAAAATTAATCTTTAACTTGATAATCTTATTGGTTATAGTCAAGTGACTTCATATTGCAAATTAATATGAAGTGTAATTATTATTCAATTTTAAATTCCTTCATTATTTGTTTCCTTAATTTAAGCTGCCATTTTCAACTAACAACTTATTTTTATTTGCAATTGAAAGATTGAGCAACTAAAAAAATGATTTCACATTTTGATTCTAAAATTAGGTTTGATTGTTCGTATGGAGGTTGTGTTAAGCATGATCAAGTAATAAGATATAAAGGTGGGGAGATAGTTTTAGAAGCGAATTAGATGAGATATCTATAGTAGAATTTATGTTAAATGCCAGAACATTGGATTATAAGGAGCCATAGGAATTTATATACAAATTTTCAAATGAATCATTTGAAAAGGGTTTGAATCCACTACAAAATGATGATGATATAAGGAAATTAATAAACTCATTTTGGAAATGAAACAAAGCATAATTAAGGTTTACTTGAATGAGGAGAAGTATCCTAAGTTGTCTAATATTATTGGTAATGTAGTTACTATTCTAATTGAGATGAAAGAGCATTCAGATGACTCAACATACAACGATGAAGAGTCTTTAAAAGTAAGTGACTTAGCACACTCTAGTGAGAATATGGTAAATGGGTTATTAAATGGGTCCAAGTGAAAATGTTCCACACAACATGCCTGAGTTTAGTATTGGTGGAAACCTTATTGAGTTATAAGAACATTAATTTGAAGTTTATGATGATGACATAGGTAGCCTACATCGGAGTTATGATGAGGAGATGAAGAAGTCCAAATACCCTCACTAGAATGTATTAACCGTAGTGTAATGTGGAATTCAACTTAAGTAGGGCATAATATTTGATTTAGTAACTACATTTAAAAAAGCATTGAAGAACTATTTCCTACAAAACAGTTTTAATTTTGTATTAAAAAATGATAAGCAAAGGGTAACTATAGAATGTAAGAAGGCATGTAGATAGAGAATCCATGTTAGTGTAAGATGGCATGTCGATAGAGAATCCATGCTAGTGTCACTTAAATGAAGAAGCTTTTTAAATTAAAACAGATTCATAGTTGTGGTAAAGTGTTTGATAATAATAGGCTTGATTATAAATGGATCGATAAAAGAATACGTGTCATACTTTAGAAATTGTCCAGGTTGGAATATTTTTAGATTAAACAGAGTAGTACTGAGGGATTATCAGCAGAATATTTCTAATATTAAAGTTTACAAATCAAAAAGATATGCTTTACAATTGGTACTTAGATATAAAGGAACACAGTATGATAAATTAAAGGGATATTTTTTTAGCTATTATAGAGCACAACAAAGGAAGTTCATTACATATTATAGTTCCAAATAGTTTTTTTAGTTCTTGCTCTATTTCTATAGAGATGGTGAATCGGTTTTATCAATGATTGTAGGCCTATCATATGTATTGATGTTTGCCATTTAAAGATTCAATATGATGGATAATTGTTAACAACAGTAGGAAGAGATCTAAATGATAATATTTATTTACTAGCATGGGCAGTTGTGAGAGTGGTACATGCAGCACAAATAGAGACAATCAATATGACTACATCATAAACAGTAAGCATCCTTACTCAAAATATTTTAAGCTTGTCTTTGTCAAAACACTAACATGTTATTTTAAATCTTGTAATGATAGTTTTCATCTTAAGAGTGTTACGGTAGATGTTATGACAACCCATTAACCTATACATTGTTCAGAAGATAAAGATTAGAAGCAAAATCACATTAAAAACTTTTCGACCTAGTGGTAAACCACCCATTTGGTGTTATTAATCAATGAATTTTGTGTTTAAATGTTGACTACATTATTAAAAATAAATAAATAAATGCGGTAGTCCATTATCATTTGAATTTAATATATGTGATAGGTCACTGGCTATTACCTTCTTTATTTTGTATCAGACCCATCATTTAGTGTCTATTTAACTTGTTTGTTGTGGTTATGAGTTCATTAATGCAACAATGATATTTACTTCTTATTGGAGTCAACTTCAAAGATATATAAAAAAGAAAGTAAATTATATTTCTTAATATAATGTACATTACATTAATTATGTCCATTTACATTAACAATATAAATACATATTTTGTTAACATAAATACATATATATTTTTTTTTACTTTTTCAGTAAATAATAGGTCTTGAGATTTTTCAACTAAGAGGTCTTTACTTGTTGATCTTCTTTAGTTGTAGCAAGTAAACTCTTAAGTGTTTAGAAATCATCATTCACTTGAGATTTTACGGCTTTCTTTAAGTCCAATTCCTAGCTTAATTCATTTAGAAAAGCCAACTTTTGAAAGAGCCTTTGTTTTACCTCTATAAGTTGTGCTTTTGGAAGTGCTAGCTCTTCTTTAGCTACTGAAAGTTCTTTTGTTGTACTCTTAAGTGCTTCTTTAACTTTCTTGTTTTTCTTGCAATCTTCTCATACATGCCCTTGACTTCCTCAAAAAGTGAAATCATTCGATCTTCCATTTCATTTGCACTTACTTTTGTTACCTCATGCAGCCTCTTTAACTCTAAATCCTTCTACAATTTTTCCTTAGTTTAATTTGAAAATACCAGTATCATATCAACCCAAGGTCCATATGAGATGGGGTCTGTAGGACTAGGTTTACTAGGCTATATTAACTAGTTTTGGGCTGGTACTGATATATTAGCCTAAAATCGAGGCAGAATTTTAGTTTTTGGAAATTTTAGGGATTGAAACGTAATTTTTTAAAAATTGCGTTAAATTGATCGATAGATGGTCGAAATATATGGCTATTGACCTTTCTGTCCCCTATTTTCTTTTGTTCTCCTTTAGTATTATCCGCTTTGCCGAAATCTTTTTTTTTTTTACATAAAACTTGTACATGTGAGTTTAATCCTTCAATTCTTACCTGTAAGTCCTATGGCACCCAAGAGGGGGGGTGAATTGGGTATTAAAAACTTTTTGCAAAGATTAAAACTATCAACCTAATGCAATTGGAAAACTAAATACAATCACTAAACCAATATTCAACTTAAAGTGCAAATGTCAAAGTAAATGCAATAAGAGAGATAGAGAAAGACACAAG
>JAOXYD010000136.1:2616324-2631576 GCA_028565735.1 Pinacopodium congolense | reverse complement strand
GATTAAGATTTAAAAACTTTTTCACTTGAGTGATTAACATTTAAAAAATTAACCAGAAGAGGTAAAAAAGTTGGAGTTGGCCAGGTCGGATCAGGGTTATTGGGCTGGGTCGGGTCGGGTCGGGTCGGGTCAATGACTAACGGCGTTATGTTTTTTCACTTAACTGGTTAACTTTTCAAATGTTAATCACTCAATTGAAACTTTTTAAAACTTAATCACTTAACTGAAAAAACCTCAAAAACTTGATCACTTAATTGACTGTTATCCCTATATTAATTTATTGAAATATCATCCTAATAAATCAATATCTTGTTGTCTATAGGTCTATTAAATGCCAACTCTCGTTGTACATTTAACACAGATTACCTAACTCACTCTCTCGATTTGTTGTAGGGTTTATGCACAATAAACAATACAAATATTTCTAAAAATTAAATTAATAATCAAAGAGTCCTAAATAATTCAAACAACAAATCCTAAAAATATTTTAGCCACACAAAATAATAAAAATAAGTTCAAACAAATCTATATTTATGAAAAAAAATAACAAAATAAAAATAAAAGCAAAATAAAATAAAAATGAAATAAAAATAATTCTGAAAATAAAAACAATATAAAACTTGATGAACTTGAAATTTGAAGCATATGTCACCAAAACTTGTTGCGCCTCCAACACTGCCACTGTATCTCTTCTCTCTTCGAATGCTGCCTCCACCCTTGCTGTAGTTTCTGCGTTTGCCTCCTTTTAATCTGTCTCCGGTCTTCTATTGTCTGCGCCTTCTGTTCGACTAAAAATTGCTGCATATCTCTGTGTTTTCTGTCTTTTATTTCTAATGTCTAGGGCTGTTTTGCTTCTTGGATTCCTTGGGTTGGAGCTTGTCGGAAGGAGAGGAGAGGTTTGCTGGGTTGTGGAGAGGATCTGGCCTGCTGCTTGGGTATGCTACTGTTGGATCTAGAAGGAAGAAGGAGCAGGCTAAGGGAGCTGGTTTGGTCCAAGGAAGGGGATGCGCGACCCAAGAGCAGGGAGAGTGGGCTGGGGTGCAGGGACGAAGGTGGGCTGCTAGGGATGAGCGGACGGATCGGGCTGGGGCGATGTGGGTCGGGCGAGCATAAGAGCGGGTCGTGCGTTGGGTTGGGCGGACGGGCTCGCAGAGGACGGCTGGGGGCGGATCTGTAGTCGGGCTTGGTTGGGGACGTGCGAGCTCGGGTCAGGCTTGGTGTTGGACGCAGGTTGCTGGCTTGGGTGCACGCTGGCCTGGGTCTGGGTGCATCTGATGGGGCTGGAGGTGTTAGGCGAGCCTGGCAATAAGGGCTGGTCTTCTGGCGCTGGACTTGGGTTCTGCTAAACTGTTTTTTTTCTGTTTTTTTTCTTTTTCTTTCTTCTTTTTTTTTTCAAATTTAATTTTTTAAAATTTAATTTACCTACACAATAAATAAATACACCAATAAAATTTAATTCTAACCTAACGTTAATAATTAAATAATAATAGTAACACAAAACACAAATAAAAACACTTAAATAATCAAAACTTAATCCAAATTAATACTAAACACAAACAAAACCATAGTTAAAACTATACTAACTAAAAACACATAAAATAAATATTAAAATACAATAAAAAACCTATTATGTAATAAACGCAGGCAAAACACTTAGAAAAACACATACAAAAACACATATATCACGAATGAATTGTTTGGTTGACCAAATAAAGTCAAGGTCAAGCAAATTAGGTAATAGGTTGACCTAATGAGACCATCGGTCGACTGAATGACAATCGGTCAATCAAATAAGGTCATTCGGTCGACCAAACATGACGAATACACAACAGTAACTCTGCAAAGGTTAGATTAAGCAACGAATACAACATTTAATGAATATGAATGTTGGGAAATGGCTATTTGGCCTTATAAAGAGAATAAATAGGTGTGTTGAGTGTTGGTTATGTATCCAAGAAGTGTAGAAAGTGTTTATACATTATTGTTGAGTATTATTGAGAGTATATGAGTTATTGGTGAAATTATTGCTGGGAATTTTTGTGAGGGTTATGCTTGAGCCTTGAAAAAGAAGAGTGTGGCATTTTCCTTTTGGCTTAGAAAAGGAAGTACTGTGAGGCTATTCCTAAGCATTAGAAAATGGAGAGTGAAAGGTTATTCTTGAGCCTGTAAAAAGGATTGTACTGTATATTCTTGTTAAAGTGCAATAAGAACAAAATCTCAACAGTGGTGTTGGGGACTGGATGTAGGGCAAGTGGATTGCACGGAACTAGAATAAATCGTTTCTATTTCTTCTTCCCTTTCCCTTTTATTTTTATATATTTAATTTCAATTTTTAAATTATTTTCCTTATTTAATTTGTACAATTAAATTATTACTTACCTTCCGCATTTAATTGAAATGGATAAAAAACATAGGTTGGTAATATTGAAAAGATTTTTTTTAAGAACATAAGTCACTCCCTTAGGTGTCACATATGGCCAAAAATTGGTATCAGGGCCTAGGGCTCATATTAGATTAATTCTAATGAATTAGTGAATAAATATATATGGCACTTAGCTTAAATGTACCTCCTTTGTTTAATGGAGAAAACTTCAGAGATTGGAAAATTAGAATGTAAATTCACTTTTTAAACTTAGGAAAAGATTATTGGAAAATGATAGAAAATGGTCCATATATACCTTCAAAGCCTCTAAAAAGTCTAACACTCAAAGAAGTATTAGAATTAGATGAAATCGAAAGAAATATTATTTCATTTAATTATAAAGTTTTACATGTTTTATGTTATGCCTTAAGTATGGAGATATTTCAAAAAGTTTCATGATATGAAAGAGCTCAAGAAGTATGGTGTGCATTAGAGGAAATCTAACAAGACAAGAAAGAAGAACGCAAACATAAAGATGTAACCCTCCTATGCTTCGTGGATGATGAGGTACGTACTTCCATAACATCTTATAATGATGCACCGTCATATTCTAAATCATATGATAATAATAATGGATGTGATGAAGAATACACTTATGATGAGATATTAGAGCATATAGAAGAATTAACTAGGAGAAAAAAGAAATTGCATGACAAGTATACTGAAACCTCAAAATTGCTTGATGGTTGTAAATTAGAAAATGAAACACTTAAGAAAGTAGTAGAATCAAATGATGTTGAGATACATCAATTCACAGAAGAAAATAGGCTATTAAAGAAACATTCAAAATGTGATGATCATAGTTTGGTGAATGAAAATACATCTATTAGATTAGAGATAAATATCCTTAAGGATTCACTTGCTAAATTTATGAAAGAGAATGAAAAATTAGAAATCATGTTTAATAGTTAAAAAGTCGTAAATGATAAATATGGTTTAGGTTATGTGAGCAATAATAGACCTTCCACTAGTATGACTAAATTTGTTAAAGGTAAGAACTTAGAGGAAGAAGAACTTAGGTCATCCATTAAAAATGTTTCTAGGCCTTCATCATCTTGCTTCCATCATAAAAAGAATCATCATGCATTTTTGTATGCTTCAAAATCATCATGTAGAAAGAATATGCATGTGCCTAAAAATAGACATAACTTCTTTGTAAATGCATATCATCAAAATGATGCATATAAGCCTTCTACTTCATATGCTCCTCATGATCATATATATGCTTCTAGAAATGTTTATCATACTCATCATATGCCTTTTAATGTCTCTTATACATATTCTAGACAAGATTGTCATTAAAGAAAATTGTTTACATCTATATATGCATATAGGAACAATTTAAGACCTCACCATCATACATTTAGAAGTTTCAATGGATCTAAACCAAGGTATGGTCATAGGAATGCATGCATACCATTAACTTATCATTATTGTGGTCAATTTAGACATATTCAATAATTCTGTTATGATCATTTAAATGTGAATATTTTGTTGAATGGACAAGAAGGATATAAAGCTAACCATCAAGGATCCCAAATGATATGGGCATCAAAAGTTCATTAAATATGTTTTGTAGGCAACTTCAAGAACTAAAAGGAAATCACCAACATTATTGAACTAAGGATGTAAAAAAAAAAATTCAAATAGTAAAGTTGGTCATAATTTGTAAAAAAGAAGGTACACCTTAAACCTATATTTATCTGCTTTATGTTTTGATTAATTGGAATTTTGATTAAAATTTTGGATAATTGAACTTGCTTGAATATGTATTACTTGATTTCTTTTTCCTTAAAACAAAACTGTTTTTAACATAATTTAGGTGAATGTCTTATTTGTGTATTGTTAACTATAGGTCGACCGATATCAATTGTTCGGTTGACCGAATGATTGAAAGTTTGCAATTTTAATTTAGTTTTTGTTGTCTGTTATCCATGAATTCCTTTATATTTCCTATTTACATCTTGTGCAGTGATGACCATCAGTCGATTAATAGGAATAGATCGGCCAATCGAAGGTCAACTGTCTTCAAATGCGCTTTACAGTGCCCATCTTCAATTTTTAGAAATATTGATCAAGTCCAAACAATGTTGAAACTTGACCGTAGTCACCACCTTTGTCAACATATTAGCTGGATTCTCAGTAGTCTTAATCTTTTGGATTGTAACTCCACCTTCTTCCAAGATCTCTCATACAAAGTGATAACGAACATCGATATGCTTCGTCCTCGTATGATAAACTTAGTTCTTTGCTAAATAAATGGCACTCTGACTATCATAATGTACTTTAACATATTTCTGTTCAATTCCCAATTCATCAAACAATCCTTGAAGCCAAATTGCCTCCTTTACAACCTCTGTAGCTGCCATATACTCAGCTTCCATAGTCGATAAAGTAACTATTGACTGTAAGGTAGACCTCCAACTGACTGGTGCCTTTGCAAGAGTAAACACATAGCCAGTGGTTGATCGATATTTATCTAAATCACCGGCATAGTTGGAATCACAATATCCAACTACACATTAACCGTCTTGTTTATCTCACTGAATACCAAACTAATATCTACGTTATTCAAAATGTACCGTAGAATCTATTTCATAACTTACCAATGCTCTTTGCTTGAATCATGCATATACCTGCTCACAACCTCAACTACTTGTGAAATATCGAGCCTTGTACACACCATAACATACATCAAGCTACCAATCGCATTTGCATACAGTATTTTAGTCATGTACTCTCGTTCTGCATCTATCTTGGGAGATAATGATGCACTGAGCTTCATATGAGGAGCTAGTGGAGTTCTAACAAGTTTTGAATTTTCATTCATGCCAAAACGTTGTAGTACCTGTTTTAAATATTTCTTTTAAGTCAAACATAATCTCCCTAACTTTTTGTCTCTACTTATTTCTATGCCAAGAATTTTCTTAGCTTCTCCCAGATCCTTCATTTCAAATTCCTAATTCAACTGAATCTTTAATCTCTCAATTTCTCTTTAATTTTTTGAAGATAATAATATATCATCAACATACAGGAGAAAATAGATGTAGGATTCATCTTGTAGATTGCGAAAATACATATAGTGATCGTACTTGCTTCTTGTGTACTTTTGTCCCATCATAAACTTGTCAAATCACTTGTATCACTACCTCAGAGATTGTTTCAATCCATACAATAATTTTTAAGCTTACACACCATACTCTCTTTTCCAGCAACTTTAAAACCTTCGGACCAAGTCATATAGATTTCCTCCTCTAGGTCTCCATGTAAAAACGCAGTTTTTACATCCAATTGAACTAGTTCCATATCAAACTATGCTACCAAAGCCAATAAAATTCAAATGGAGGAATGTTTCACAACTGGAGAGAAAACTTCATTATAATCAATTCCCTCCGTCTGAGATAGCCTTTGGCCACCAACCTTACTTTATAATGAATATTATCCTTATCAAAAAATCCAAATTTCTTTATATATACCCATTTACATCGAATTGCCTTCTTTTCCTTTGGAAGACTAGCTAGCTTCCACGTTTGATTCTTATGAAGGGAATGTATTTCTTCATTCACTGCTATCCTCCACTTATCTTCTTTTAAATTTTAGACTGCTTCCTTATAAGTGGTAGAAATGTCATCAATTTCAATTGGAGATGCATAAGCCACCTTATTAACATAACGAGCAGGTACTTGAATGTTCCTTCTTAGCTTTCTCAATGCAATTGGTAATTGATGTTGTGGAAGTTCTTGGGATAGAACCTCTTCTTCATCTGGCTCCTCTTCTACCATAGGAGTTTCTACATCTGCCTCATCATTTGTTGAGGTAACAATTCTTCCTTCAAACTCCACCTGTTTTGGAGTACCATCTGTCTGCTTAACATTTTTAGTTGTTACCTTTCTTAACATGGTAGATTCATCAAAGGTAACATCCATGCTGAAGATTATTTTCTTTGACTCTAGGGACTAAAGACAATATACTTTCACACCAGATGTGATCCCCATGAAAATTGCTTTCTTTGCATGTAGATCCAACTTTGACTGCTTAACATGATAGTCTGCAGTGGAACCAAACACATGTAAGGACTTATAATCAGTAGTAGGTTTTTCAAACCATTTTTTCAAAGGAGTTTTACTACCAATAGCAGTTGATGGAAGGCGATTGATGAGATGACAAGCATATGTAACAGCCTCAGCCCAAAATTTTCTGTCTAACCTAGCATTAGACAACATACACCGAACTTTCTCCAGCAATGTTCGGTTCATACGTTCTGCCACCCCATTTTGTTATGGTGTATCCCTGATAGTGAAGTGTCTGACAATACCTTCATCTTCGCACACTTTTAAAAATGGATCACTTTTGTACTCCCCACCATTATCTGTACGGAGGCGCTTGATCCTTCTCCCTGTTTGAGTTTCCATCATTTGCTTCCATTTGAGGAAAACTCCCAGCACTTCATCCTTAGTCTTCATAGTATACACTCATACTCTTCGGGAAAAATCATCAACAAAGGTAACATAATAGTGTTTTCTTCCCAAAAAAGCTATTTTGGAAGGTCCCCATGCATCAGAGTGAATATAATCCAAAATACCTTTCGTATCATGGATTGTAGTGCTGAATTTCACTCTTGCATGCTTCCCTTTGACACAATGTTCACAAAGGTCTAATTTGTAAACCCGAATTCCTTTCAACAATCCTTGATTTACTAATATCTTCAAGGATTTTTCACCTGCATGTCCTAAGTGCATATACCACAACTTAGCTACTTCTTGTTCTTGATCATCATTAGAAGCTGCTGCTGTTGTTCCAATAACTGCATTACCTTGGTAATAATATATGTTATTGTTTCGTCGAATTCCTTTCATTACCACAAATGCACCAGAGATGACTTTCATTACTCCATTTGCAGCAATTATAGTGTAGCCCTTTGATTCTAGAATTTTAACGAAAATGAGATTCTTCGTCAAACTTGGTACATATCTGATTTCTGTCAGAGTCCTGGTTATTCCATCATGATTCCTTAAGCAAATTGAACTAATCCCATTTATGGTGCAAGGATTGTCATTTGCTATGTAGACAACTCCACCTTCTAACTCTCTAAAATCAGAGAACCAATCTCGATTGGGACATATGTGATGATTGCAACCTGAGTCGAGCAGCCATGGACTAGAAGGGCTTATTGAGGATGTAATAACCAATGAAAGTTCTGAGTCTGTATCTTTACACTCAGCAATATTCAAATTTGCAACAGTCCTTCCCTTATCAAGTTTGTTTTTCAGCTTTGGACAATCCTTTTTCCCAAAAAAAAGCACATTCATCTTTACTCAATTTGAGCCTTGACTTCGATCTTCCTTTCTTTCCTTTAATCCGATTCTGAGAGCGGCCTCTAACTACCAAAGCTTCTACTACTCCACTTGTACGTTCTTCCTTTGTATTCCTTCTCAATTCATGACTATACAAAGCAGCTGTAACTTCACTGAGAGACACATCAACCTTCCCATAAAGTAGAGTAGTTTCAAGAAACTCAAACTCCTCAGGAAGAGATCCCAACAACATCAAAGCCAGATCTTCATCTTCAAATGTCACATCCAAATTCATCAAATCAGTAACTAACTGATTAAAACTGGTGATGTGATCATTTATAGTGGTACCCGCAACATAAGAGAAATGAAATAGCCTCTTCTTCATATGGAGCTTATTCTGACTGCTTTTCTTCATGAATTTCTCTTCTAATGCGTTCCACAATTTAAATGCAGAAGTTTCTTTCGAGAAAGCATATTTTTACTCTCTGAAAAGATACGATCGAATTGTACTACATGCCAAACGATTTATAGTCTTCCAATCTTTCTCATCAACATCATCTGGTTTCTTTTCTTCAATGGCAATATCAAGACCTTGCTGAAAGAGAGCGTCTTTAACCTCACTCTACCACATACCGAAATGACCCGTACCATAAAAAATATCCACTGCAAATCTTGCATTTGTCATAGCAGTCCTTGCTAGAATAGACAAAGTAAAAACTGTTGACATGGTTTGTGCAGTCGTATCTTTGATCTCTATCATCTCTACTATAATTTCTATTCAATAGCTGTCAATGCGAAATGCCAATAACCCAAGGAAAATTCTTTTCTGATGTGGAAGATCAGACTATACTGCATTCATAGAGCATACTAATAAAAAACCTTGGCTCTGATATCAATTGTTGTGAAACATAGGTTGATTTCACCAAAATAACAAATTCACCTTGAGCACTATTGCTTAGGTGAATAGAGCATAAACGATTGTACTAAAAAATCACATCAGGTAAATTTTCAGGAAAGACTGGAGGGTCATAAGCGGACGAATTAAATACCAATCTCCTTAGACAGAATTTTCCTAGACTTGTAATTTAATAGCACAATAATTTACTACAACTATACCTCACAATAGCTATCAAGTAGATAAATAAAGAACACCAAAATTTAACGAGGTTTGGCCAATTTTACCTACTTCCTCGAACATTACTAAATTGATATTTCACTATTTTGTAGGAATACAAGTGAAACACTACAAAAGGAGAGAAATACTTTTGTCTAATGAAAGAAAAGTTTGGAATGAATTCTAAGGAGGAAGGGAGACTCCTTTTATAGGTTTAGAAGCCTTATTAACTTCTACTTATTTTCAATATGGGATTTATGGAATGAGCCACCTATATTTGACTAACTAACATCCATAAGCCACATTTATTTGACTTACTCACATGGAGTGTGCAGTTTAGATTCCATGCCTCGTTCCCTATGTATAATCTATTAAGCCACCATCACCCTCCTCCTATTTATCTCAAATCACATCCCAAAACCTACGTCAAAACCAGTAACCAAAGGATCTCTTTGAGACTTTTCATCAAATAGCCCTTGTGCAGAAACTGAACCAGCTACAAGCAGAGTAATACAAAAAAAGCAACAAGCAAAGAAAGAAGAAGAAACGAGGAGGAGAGATTGTAAGTTTAAAATAGAAGAACAAGAAGAAGAAGAAGAAGAAGAAGAAGAAAGAGAAAGAGAGGGAGACAAAGAGAAATATTAAAATATCAAGACGAAGGATTCTGAATCAAGAGTATTTTAGTAAAGTCTTAGTTATTCTTGATATCAAAATTTGACTATTGTATGATTGCCACTAAAGAATCAAAAGACTTGACTCATATGTCTATAAAATAATTTTTGGGTTCATTGCAAGCCTATGAAAAAAAACTGAAGAAAAGAAAAGAACTAGTTGTCGAAGTGTTGTAGGCAAAATTGAATTTCAATGAAAAAGAAGATTCACATAAGCAAGGAGAGAGTAAAGGACAAGGAAACGTAAGAGGTAGTGGTCGAGATTAGACTTGTAGAAGTTATTGAAGAGGTAAAGGAGGTATAAATAAATCTACTAACACTGAAGAATCAGATTTTCGGTAACAAAATTCAAGAGGACATGATAAAAAGTGAATTGTTTCAGCGATGTAGTGATCAAAGATTTAATATAAAATGTTACAATTGTCAAAGATTTAGTCATTATCATACTGCAGATGGAATTTAAATATAGAAGAAAGAGCAAATTATACTGAAGAAGATGAAAGATCTACTTTGTTATTATTGACATGCAATGATGATAAAGAAAGGAGTTACTAGTCTTGTTATCTCGACTCGAAAGCTAGCAATCATATTATTGGTAATCAAAATTTATTTTGTAGTCTTAATTTATTATGAACAAATATTAGGATATATTGTTAAAGAAACAAAAGATAAGCTGACGAAATTGAATAAAACCTTATACAGTCTTAAACAACCTCAAAGGGCTGGTAGATATGTATCAATGATTTTTTTAAAAGGATGGTTTTTCAAATTATCTATATGAGTATGTCTTATACATTAAGGAGAATAAGAATAGAGAAATTATGTATGTTTATTTATATGTCGATGATTTGATCTCCACAGGTAGTAATCCTAAGATGCAACAATTCTAGGATGTTTGAAGAATTTAAGAAGAATATGACTAAAGAATTTGTGATGACTACGACTTATTACCTTGGAATTAAAGTTAAATAGGATGAAGAAGGGATTTTTCTTTCACATAAAACTTTTTCTGAAGCAATTTTAAGGAATTGAAAATTGATAGAGTCAACTTGGCTTTTATACTAGTGGAATATGGAATCAAGTTTTTCAAGTTTGACAATGTAAATACAGTAAATTCAACTGTGTTTAAAAGATTGGTTGGATGGTTGTGAATTTTAACTTGTACAAGCCTAGTTATTTTGTATGGAGTTAATGTCATTAATTGTTACATGGAAGCTCCAAAAGTAGCAACAAAGATTCTTTAATATATTAAGAAAACACTATAGTTTATTTTATACCACCGTAAATAATTTCAAATTATCTGTATTTAGTTTGATAATTGAAAAGACACAAATGGTTTTGTTTTGTTTTGTTTTTTTATGGGAAGTACCATGTTTGCTTGGAGTTCAAAAAATCAATTGATTGTTACTATTTTAACTTGTGAAGCAAAGTATGTTGTAACTGCTTTCTATGTTTATCATATTATTTGATTGAGGAAGTTATTAGATCTGAAATTTGAACAAGATAGAGCTACAAATATTTTTGTTCATAATCAATTTGCTATCATCTTAGGGGAGGAAATCAATTTTTCATGATTGAAGTAAATATATAGATATCAAGTATTATTTTATAAGAGAATGCATTGGGAAGGAGATTCACTTAAAGGATATAATATTTAAAAATTAAGTTGATGACATGTTTACGAAAACCTCAAAATGTGAAGATTTTTGTAGGTTAAGAGCTATTCTTCAAGTTATTAAAAGATGAATTACAAGTTTAAGAAGGGATATTAGAATATAAATTTGTATTTATATTATAGTAGTTAGATAAAGATAGAATTAAGGGTTCTAATTATTATTATTAGTTAGAGTTTTATTTTATATCAAACACTAGATAGTTTAGTTGATAAAACATTCGATTGTAAATTTATCTATATGGGCATGATTCTTTAATTTGCATGACAGAAATTTATCAATAATACTGATTATGTTTTAATTTCCATACCCGTTGTTTCGCCTCCCTTGCACTGTATTGTTTTGCTGTCCAACTATATAATCAAGAGAAGACATTTATGAGACAAGAGAGTTATAGTCTTACCTGCATCTGATCTTGATCATGGCTGATCAAAAACGAGTCAGCACCTAGGCGCTCAATGGCTTCCTGTTTCTTGTTAGGAGATGTACTAATGACTGTCACCTTCACTCCCATTGCCTTTGCAAATTTGACAGCCATATGACCCAACCCACCAAGCCCAATCACACCCAAGTGGGTTCCTGGCTTGTCGAGTCCATAGTATCTCAAGGGGCTATACACTGTCATGCCTGCGCAGAGGAGAGGAGCGCCTGCCTCGAGAGGAAGGGTGTCGGGGATGCGAACAACGAAATGTTCGTCAGTCACCATGATGTCGGAGTAGCCTCCATGTGTGGTAGTTCCATCATAGTACTTCCCACAGGATGTGAATATCAATTCTGAGCAGTAATTCTCGAGATCATTTTTGCAGTTGTCGCATGAGCGGCATGATCCAATGAAACCCCCCACGCCCACTCTATCACCGGCCTTGAATTTCTCTACCTTGCTCCCCACCTCTGTAACTACTCCCACAATCTCATGCCTGCGCCCACCCAAGTTGACATTCATGAATTTTAGACAAGATTGTGATAGAAATCTTACAAGTGATGACTTCTTTAATGTAAATCAGAAGATGGAAAATACCCAGGGACGAAGGGGAATTTGCTGTAGCCAAAGTCATTCTTGGATACGTGAAGGTCCGTGCGGCATATCCCACAATACAACACCTTAAATTTCACGTCTTTTTCTCCTGTTGCCCTGAAAATTTAGAACAAAGGCTAGTTCAACACGATGTAAGGAGATTAAGAAAGATCGTTCTAATCCATTAACCGCAATCTGTTTGAGCTTACCTTCTGGAGAACTTGAATGGAGACAGGACACCGGATTGGTCTTTTGCTGCCCATCCAAAGGCTTTCTGTGGATGTTCCTCCTCTGGCAGTTTGGCAATCATCTTTCCCTCCATTTTCTGAACAGATTAAGCAAGTAGTTCTCGACTCTCAGGAATAATTGATTCGAAGGTCCAATTTGATAATAATTTTTAAAGTACAATTAAATTATAAAATATTGAATTAATTCGATTCGAATTGTCAAATTATATTTACGTAAGTGGCTCAAGGGCTTGTAATTCTAATGAAATTAAACAACCTTCAGCCCCACAGTTGCGTTACAGCCACACGTTAGAAATTGTCCAGAACTATCCATTTGCAAAGTCAAACTAAAATTGGTTTGCGACTAAAATAGCATTTGCAAAGTCAAACTAATAATTTACACTTTTACAACGTTAATTACAAAATTGTATGTATGATATTATATTATATTTAATAAATTTTTTATCTTTATTTTATTAATTATATTTTAATAATTAATTATAAAAATAAATTTTCTAAAATAATTACTATATAATTAGAAATTATAATAAGATTATGATTATGGAATTTAAGTTGTATTTTTGTATTATTTCTAAAATATTTCTAATTGTAGTCTTATCAAAATAAGATATTAATAAAATAGTACATGTAATGTTTCTTTCTTATAAAGAAAATAATCAATCTCATATACTAAAGTGTGAAAACACTTAAACAATGTATTAGTGCTTATTATAAAATAAGTTCATTGAATTGATTTAATTTTGAGGATTTCAAATGAAGCATTACTTGTATATCTATAAATTACCTCATTATAATACCTGTATAATTAATTATTAGACTTGAAATTCCTAAAATGATCTCAAATAGGGCTTACTATATTTTTTATGTTATTTATGATCTATTATGCAGAGAGTTCAATTCGGTAATCATTGAATGTAGTATGAATTATATGAAAATAGTTGAGTAAATCAATAAAGAACTTATCACTTTAAAGTAATTAAGGATAATGTTTCATTATTTTTTATTGGTAATGATTTGAAAATTTCCTAGTTAAAGTGAATTAAAATTTGAAAACTTGTTTTTCAAATATCAATTATAAATTATTTACTAATTAGAAAAAATAAACATAATTAGATTATTTAGAATATATACAAATTTTATACTCTGATTCCATTTGAAACATTGATGATGAGAGGATTAAATTATACATTATAGCCATGCATAAATAGGTTAAAATAAAATTACTTTGACATTACTAATATTTGAATGGTTATGATATATTGTTAAACGTTAATCATGATCTTAAATTATAAATTATTTTAGAAAATTAAAGATAAATAAAATAAAATTTTAACTTTTCTAATATTAATTGTGAATTAGAATTAGAATTTATAATCATTATCAATATATTAAAAATTAAAAGGGTTACATATAAAGGTCTACTAGAGAAATTTTTTTTAATTAAGTTAAATTTAATTGAAAAATTTTAGAAACTTCAAATATCAATACATGATATTTAATTTTATTATGACTGAATTGCAATTATAATTCAAATTTGACTTTAATTATAATACTACGAAAAATATGATTTTTCATATAAAAGGAAGAAGAAGGAAGAATAGCTAGTACTATTCTTCTTCTTCCTTTAAAAATCTGTTTTGAGTTCTCTTTAAAATTAGATCTGTAGATACTGTTAAAGGTAGAATGTTTGAACGCCTTGTAGTTGATGGATTTACAAAGAAGAAGAAGATCTATAAGAAAAGCATAATGGGTTAGTAAAACTTGTTATTTTTCTTGTTTTCGTGTTTTGAATCTATAGAATCTAATTAGGCATGTCAACAATTCTATGTCAACAAAAGAGTTGAACAAGGATAGGGTAAAAAGAGGTTGGTAATTGATTATAAGCCTCAGAATATATTTTTTCAAGATGAAAATTTCCCTTTTCCTAAAATCAATACTTGATAAGTGTGTTTTCATATTATGTTTCTAGGTTGTTTCTAGGCGTTTTAAGCATTGTTTATGTGTTTTAATCTTAGTTAGTATTAACTTTTGCATCCCTTTTCATTATCTTTTAGGAGTTTGATTGTTTTTTGTATTGTTTAGTGTTTAAGGGTAAAATATGACCTTATTTGAAGGATGAGTTGATGCACTTTGATGTTTGGAATTGAGGTAACGAATGAGACCCGAAATCAGCCTCAGTTTTCGTACTACAACTTTGATGATACATTAAACACCCTTATAGAGCTCGGATTGCAAAAAAATTTTATAGGAAGTTAGAACAAATGTGAGGAGCCTACATATCAAATTTTAGGTTAAAAGGAGGTTTGTAGACAAATATATACTGAAAATCCAAAGTTAGAAAAAGTAGATTTGGCAGGGTGACGTGGTAAAATGTGTAGGGATGTGTTTTATGATTTTTTGGGATTAAGAGGTTATGGGAATTAACCTAGCAGCCACATTCTGACCCTAGGAGAGATCCAAGACAGAAAATAAGGTTTTTTTAGAGAGAAAAATGTGAAGAACACAATTTTGGAGAGGAGACAAAAGATTTAACACGTGTTGTCCATATTTTCCTAAAAAGGGGGCTTCAACCTACACCATTAGTTTTCTCTTTTCCTTTGCTTTCCTTTTGATGTTTAATTTGAATATTATTTTTTTAAATATAATTATGGATTGCTAAATCTATTTTAGGGATTGTTCTTGAATTTTTTTTAGCGAACTTTACTCTTATTGATTTAGTACATAGTTGTTTGTATTAATTGTTAAGCTTATAATCACTTCGAATCGAGAGATTGTTTTAATTTATTTGAGTTAGGGTGCACAACGAGAGTTGGTA
>JAOXYD010000136.1:2599443-2616224 GCA_028565735.1 Pinacopodium congolense | reverse complement strand
CTATTCCTATCATATAAGATGCCTAACCCATATCTTTCATTTCAAAATTATTAGAGAGAAAATTCTTTATGTCAAGTAATAAAGTCATATTATTAGTAGTAAGAAGGATATCATCAACATATAGGACTAATATAATGAACTTGATCCCACTAACCTTCATATAGATGTAATGGTATCATTAAACTTCATATACCATTATTGGGAAGCTTGTTTCAATCCATATATTGATTTATTTAATCTACACACTAACTTGTCCTTTCATGTAATTTTAAAACCTTCCAATTGATTTATATACACTTTTTCTTCTAAGTCATTATTTAAAAAGGCGGTCTTTACATCCATTTAGTGAAACTTTAAATTATAATGAGCCACTAGAGCTTATCAAATAAAATTTTATTTTTTAACAAAAAAATTAAAAATCACAATAAAAGAAATCAGAATTGATACTAAAAGATTGTTTTGTATTGATTTTTTCTTTAGTCTTAGTTTTTTTTTTCTAAATGTAAAACTGAAAAAAATAATATAGAAATTCAAAAAAATAATACATTAATACAATATAAAAAATAAAAAAACAGTACAAAAACAAAAAAAATACAAAAATCAATACAAAATCATAAAAATCACAACAAAAATCATAACTAATAACAATACTAAACATCCCCTAAACTTTGTACAATCACAATAAAAGGAAAAAGAACTGATATTAAGCTTGTGCAATCATTTTACATAGCATTTGTCGAAAGATGATCTTACATAAGCCCTCCAGTCTTCCAGGCGTCTCATATGTTCCATACAATCCACCTAAAATACTTGTGAAATGCTGTGTTTAATTCGTTTAATTTATCACTTAATTTTAAATGATTTACCCTAAACACATGATTTACAAACGTGCAGATAAATTATTTCAAGTATACGAAAAAAATGTTAGTTAAAAATGTGAGTAAGTTAAATAAATGTGGCTTATGGATGTTAGTTAGTCAAATATAGGTGGCTCATTCCATAAATCCCATATTGGAAATGAGTAGAAGTTGTTAAGACTTCTAAACCTATAAAAGGAGCCTCCCTTCCTCCTTAGAATTCATGCCAAACTTGTTTTTCATTATATAAAAGCATTTCTCTCCTTTTGTAGTATTTCACTTGTATTCTTAAAAATAGTGAAATATCAATTTAGTAGTGTTCAAGGAAGTAGGAAAAATTGGCAGAACCTTGTTAAATTCTGGTGTTCTTTATTTGTCTATTTAATAGTTATTGTCAAGTATAGTTGTAGTTAATTATTGTGTTATTAAATTACATGTCTAGGAAAATTTTATCTAAGGAGATTAGTATTTAAGTGGTCCGCTTGTGACCCTCCAGTCTTTCTTGAGAATATACCTGGTGTAATTTTTTAGTACAATTGTTTACGCTCTATTCATCTAGGCAATAGTACTCGAGATGAATTTGCTATTTTAATAAAATCAACCTGTGTTTTACAACACTCCATGTTTAGTATATTGTCACAAAGAGATATTAGGCTATGAGGGTGGAAAACACATTCCGATACCACTATGTTGGACAACAAAACAATACAAGGGTATAAAGGCTAAAACATAATTGCTGTCATATAAACTAAAAAAATCATACCTATATATATAAGTTTATGGTCTAATATTTAATCAACTAAACTATCTAGTATTTGATATGACCTAACTGAACTTTTAATTCTTTCTTTTTCTAACTACTATAATTTAAATACAAGTTTTTCTCATATATATCTTACATGTTGTTCGTCATGTAGAGTGCAACAGGCTCACTGGATGGTATAATTGACACAGCATCAGCAGTGCACTCGTTACTGCCATTGTTAAGTCTACTCAAGTCTCATGGAAAACTAGTTTTAGTGGGTATACCGGAAGGCAAGCCACTAGAACTCCATGTGTTTCCTTTGGTCATGGGTATGTTGTATTCTTTGCACTGCTTGTTTAGATCCTAAGCATGTCAATAAACCTAAGTTTGATGATCACAAAATCACTGTGGAAATGGCAGGGAGGAAGATGGTGGGTGGTAGCATTGTTGGAGGAATGAAAGAGACACAAGAGATGTTTGATTTTGCAGCAAAACACAACATCGTAGCAGACATTGAGGTTATTCCAATGGACTATGTTAACACTGCCTTTGAGCGCTTGGAGAGAGGAGATGTTAGATACCGTTTTGTCATCGACATTGGGAACACCTTGAAATACTACAATTGATTTTTCAGCAATCGTGAATTGTCTAGATGGTGACATGGAATCGTGTTAATGGGTCGGTATTTTGTTTATCACCTAAAAGATCTTTTTTTAAAAGTTTGGAACTTAATTTTAATAATAAAATTTGGAAACTATGCTATGTTTACCAAATAATCGTGCTACTAATACATTTATATTGTTACCTCATTAGGCTCAGATTATCATGTATAAGTTCATTTGGTTGAAAGAAAAACTCTATGTTCTATTAAGTTGAATTTTATTTTATTTTACATAATTGAATTATTTAACCTTTTACTTTAGGCGGACATAATAGATGAATTCATGGAATTTTGTGATAAAAGGACTTTATCATCATATAAAAGATCATTTAGATCTAATGCTTAAAGTATTAAAAAGTATTTAAGATTGCATTTTTTGTTAAATTTTGGCTTAGAGTCAAACACATCTGCACAAGCTAAAACTTCATTTTCTAAACAAAAAGATAGTTCTAAACATGTTTTTTACATGGTGAACAAATTTGAGTAACAGTTAAAATAAATTATTATTATTAAAATTTTATTTTGAAAGAGTAAATACATTGGGAAACTAAATACTTTAATATATCATTTTAAATTCATTGTTAATATAACAATTAGAGTTAAACATTCAATTATGTATATCATTAATAAAAAATTACTAACAGCACTTTTACAAATTTAACTTAATCTATCAAATAGTTATAACTTTTCTAATTTAACAAGGAATTGGAATTAAGATGCCAAAATATAGAGTTTTTCATATTTTCATCCCCTTTTAGAAACTAACAGAACCCTCTTTAACAACAGCCTAGAATACAATTCTAAAACTATAATATTACAACATTGTAATTAAAAAGAAGCGAGAATCATCTCTGTATTCTTAATTAATTACCTGTAATGTAACACTAAAAAAGTTGTATCCAACTTAATTTAACAAATATTATTTTTAATTAATAATATGAATTCAGGTCATAAATCTTCTCTAATTGACAGAGAATTCGACTTACAGTTAACGAGACATAACATACTTCATTCGGTCTTATGGACTAAGACAAAGTCAAATTAAGAAGAGAGTACAATGAAAATTTTAAGATTAAATAAGCAATTCAAGTGTTAAATTATTGGCATCTTGTTAAAATTGATGAAATTGTTGTAAATTTTCCCTCAAAATCCTAATGTAAGTTACATTTATGAATATAAGATTTAAACTCAACTGGTTGCTATGTACTAAAAGAAAAAGAAAGAATAAAGTTGATGCTTTTTCTTTGTCTTCTTGTCCCCTCTTTTTTCATTTATTTACTATAGCAATTTTCTTAATTTTATTTGTACAACTTTTATTATTATATTTTTCTTATCTCACAAAGTTGTTCTATTTGTTTTTTAACTTGGCAAATATATGGATAATCCAAACATTATAATGTAGTAAATTTTAAGAACATAAACTTCGAAAATAGGGGTAAAGGTCACGTAAATGTGATGTATGTAAAATTGACTTTCTAGTATGAGGAATGACAAACGGTCAAGTTGAGGCTCCGAGGTCCAAGATTAAGCCTAAAAACATTTTAAGGGTATGAGTTCTAAAAAGTCAAAATCTCAACTTGACAAATTTTGACAAGTTCAAGATCGAGCTTAAGTTGATTGAGTCTAAACTTGAACCCAGCCAAATTCTGGACATATCTAAACATTGTAAACTCGTTTATGAGATTGGGATTGAATTTTTTCGACCTGAATTTGACTCCAAGCTAGTATGATTCATCACATTAAAAGTAGGTTATGTTTAGTTGGGTTTTTGTACTGTATTAGTGTGCTATTTTTTTTAGTTTATGTGCTATTTTTATTTTTGTATTTTAAAAAATAAGAAACGAAAACTAAAAACGAAAATGGAACTAAACATGCCCTTAGGGAATGTTTGTTTATGTTTATGTTTTTTGTTTTAGTTTTTTATTTTTACTTTTTCAAATACATAAACAAAAAAAAATGGTACAAGAAAAGCAACACACAAACAACGTGAAAATTGAAAAATAGCATAGAAACTCTAAAAACATACAAAATTGATGAAAACGTACAAAAATAAAAATAAAAAACAAAAATGAAAAGTTGAACCAAACGAACTCTTGAATTTTAAATAGACTAAATATAAAAGTATCTTGAGTCTAATTCATGTCAATAATTCTTATAACTACTCGATTTAAACTTGAATTATTTTTAAATTTTTGTTCTTTTGACCTCGTAAGTGTTCAAGGCCGTCTATCATCTCTAGTATTGAACTTGACATTATTTTTAATAATTAATATTTATCTAAATTAAACAATATTTTCTTATATTATTTGAGATATAATTTTGAATTTAATGATTTGAAGAGTAGCTTCTTATATGAAAATTTTGAATTGCGATAAGTACATGATTATTTATAAGTTAAGAGATTAGAAAAAGACTCTTAATTGCGGCAATTCATTCCATTCATACAATAATTCAATATTTTTGTGTAAAATGTAAAAAAAAAACACTCTTAATTGTAGCAATTCATTCCATTCATTCAACATTTTTATATAAAATGTATAAAAAAAACACTCTTAATTATAGCAATACATTCCATTCGTGCAATAATTCAATAGCTTTGTATAAAATGTATTAGCTAGCACACAATTGGACATATCCAGTCTAAGTAGAAGATCTCAAAGTGAATTGTAAAAAGAGAAGATTTGATAAAAAGAATTGTTTGTATTACTGTGTGTCTAAACTATTACAGAAAGGGTATTTATACATTAGTATAACTACACATTAGCCTAATTTTATGCTGACATTATAATTGTTACAATCATATCATTATACTAACATTATAGACATATTGAATTTGAAACAAGTTCTTAATGTCATGGAGGTGGATGAGAATTTACAAAAATATTTGTGATTTGAGACTACGGTGAAGAAGCAATATGTTGAATAGTACCTTATATATCATGGTATTATACAAGGTGACAATCAATATCAATATGTTTAATAAGCTCATGCAAAGCATTGGTATGAGCAATTGTACAACACTATGATTGTCACAAAGGCAAGGAGAGGCAAAAGAAGAGAAAACACCCGTACCTTGAAACAACTAATATAGTCAGAGGAGCTCAGAGGTTATATCTGCAAGAGTTAGTAATATACTTCTATGCTAGATTGAGATATAATTGTTTATTTCTTGATGAACCATAAAATGAGAGATGTGCTAAGAAAGAAATAGTAACCCATAGTAGAGCATTGATCAGTTAAATCTCTAGCCTAATTAGTATCAAGGTATACTCGTAACTCTAATGGAGATAAATTACATAAGTGAAGATTATGAAAGAGAATACCTTTAATGTACCAAAAGATATGAAGAATAATAGAGAAGTAAGTGGTACATAGTGCTGACATAAATTGATTGACTATTAAAACAGTATGAACTATATCAGAATGAGTGACTGTGAGATATAAAAAACTTTCAATTAAATGACAATAAAGAGTACTATTACTAAGTAGAGTCCCATTAGTAGTAGAAAGATAGATATTTAGTTCAAGTAGAGTGTTAATAGGCTTAGTATTCATAATATCAGCATGAGAGATGGGATCAATGCCATATTTTGTTTGTGCCAAATAATAACTAGATTCATCATATGAGACTTCAAGACTCAAAAAATAACTCAAATTACACAAATCATTTATCTCAAACTGTTGATACAGAAAAGATTTGAAAGTATGTATACCTTGAGTATCATTACTAATGATTATCATGTCATTAAGATAGAGAAGGAGAATAGTGCACCCTAGATTTGTTTTGCAAAGGAACAAGACATGATCGTAAGAACTTGACTTAAAACCAAGTAAACCAAAACTAGAGCTAAATTTTACAATCCAGGTTCAAGAAGCTTATTTGAGATCATGCAAAAATTTTTGTAGTTGACAAATTTTATTAGATAAATGATCATAACTAGGCAAAGGTTACATGTACACTTCTTCTATAAGATTACCTTAATAGAGGCATTCTTAAAATTTATTTAGAATAACTGCCAACTCTTACTAGTAACAACCGTAATGGGACTACAGATTGAGGTCAAGCAGACTACCTGATCAAATTTCTCTTCATAGCATATTCTACAATTTTGGGTAAAGCCTTTAGTAACAAGTCAGGCTTTGTATCTCTCAACTAATGCACTAATTTAAGTTTTGATTTTTTATGCCCATTTGTAACTAACAACTGACTTATCTGAAGGTAACCTAAGTATTTTTTTTTAGTAAGAGTTTCTAATTCTTCCATCATTACTTTTTGCTATATAGGGTCAGAGCTAACCTTACGCTAGATGCAAGGTTCATATAGATATCGAATAGTGTAATAAACATGAAAATCCCCAAAATGAACAAAGGATTGATTTATTTAATTATAGGAAAAAGATAATAATTAGTAAGTTTGAGGAAGAGGTAAGCAGAGAAGGATCATTTATGGGTGGTAAAGGATCCATCATAGAGAAAGATTTAATGATAAAGAATTAGTATGCTTGGATTCAAGTAGAATATAAACTAATTCTATAGTTTATGTATAAATATAAAATTATATGATGAAAGGATTAAATTATATAAAAATAATAATATACGGACAAGTTAAGTCAAAATCATTTTGACATTTTTAATATTTAGATGATCAAGATGTGTTATTAAATTACAATCTCAATTTATGATTATAAATTATTTAATTGAAAAATTAAAGACAGATTAAAAAATTTTAATTTTTCTAATTCGAATTATAAATTCAGAGTTATAATTTGTAATCATTTTTTAAAAAAAATTAAAAAATAATAAGTAATCAAAACTTGCATTGTCATGATACAATAGAAAATCAAAGGCACTACCATCTCTAGTACACTTTCTTACCATCTAATCATGAAACATTAAACATGCTATCTTTTATAATTTATAATTATTGTCAATATATTAAAAACCTAATAAGCCACATAAATAAATCAATTGATGAGAAAAAAATTAATTAAGTTGGACTTACTTATAAAGTTTTAGAAACTTCAAAGGTTAAATATATGATATTTAGTTTTATTAAATTAATAATAATTATAATTAAAGTGATAATTTAATTATAATTATAATTAGTTTTAATATTAAGAAAAAACTTAGTTTTCTCCGATATAAAGGTATAAAACATAAGAGTAGTTAATATTTCACATTTTCTTCCTCTCAAATGTTGAGTTCATCTAAAGTTACTCTATAAATACCATTAGAAGCTAGACACGTGTTGTTTGAGTGGTTCTTTCATCATTTGTGGCTTTGAGAAGAAATATGAAAGTGGATTAAGTTTCATAATAAGATAAAAATTTAAATTCATACTTTATTATGTTTATAATTTAATCTTATTATAGAATAAAGTAATTTTTCCTTTTAGAAAATTGAATAAACTTTTGTTTTACTTTTGTTGTGTGCGATGTAATTGCATCATGATTTTTCGACAAGTTTGGTGTAACTTTTGCTATCATATCGTTTGAGGTCAAATATAAGAGTCTTGATTAACCAAAAATCTTGGGAAAAAAATTTGATCTAAACTATTACAATTGAGAATCTTGATTGACCAAAAGTTAAACTTTTAGCTTCAATTAGAAACACAAGTTGAAACTTGAAGTGTTTATAATGTTGGCATTTACTAATAAAACAACATAAATTGCACTATATTTCATCCTTTTTTATTTTTTAATTCTTAAAAATTATAGTTGATCCCTTATATTTTTATTTATTTACATTAGGACCATATGACATTATTCTTAATCAAAATTTAAAGTAAAATTAGAAAATATCATCATTTCTTAAAAACACATATTACATAGTAAAATAGGTCTTTTGCCTTTATCACATAAAAGACTATATCATATATGGTCATATGTGTGATAGATAATATTAATATTCTCTCACTTTTTGATGATGTAGGATATGTCAGGCTTATATATAATGTCTTTTTGTTATAAAATGCAAGCAAAACATCTATCTTACCGCATAACAAACCCTTTTAAATAATAAATTTATTTTATATATTTTTCTTTTTTTTCTAATGGAGAATGAAATAAGAGATTTAAGCATTTGTAAGTATATATATATATATATATATAAAGGGATCTAGTGTAATGCCTAAAAATTACAAAATAAAATAAAAAAGGTCAAATCATAGAGAAGTTTATTGTAATTAATCCAATAAAATACGCCCACAACTTTATATGGCTTTTTTTTCATAGAAAAGTGTAGTATATTAAAGAATATAAAGTTATGTACAAGAATCTTAGTAAGCAAAGTAGCAAGCTACCAAACTAAAGACCAGAGGTAGCCTCATGTTCAACTAATAAAAATTTATACCTAATGAAAAAGAGTGATTATGACCCCTTAAGATACAAGATAAACATTGTTTATAAAGTGATCAAGCTACTTTAGTACTCTACATAAAAAGTGAAGCGGAAATCATATACAGAAGAATAGGAAACTATGCATTCTAAAGTTAATATGAAAAACTACTCTAATTTTGACTTCTTGAACTACTATTCTCTTTGGATAGTCTAGCTCCTTCCCTACTGGTACTTTTAACTTTTATATTATAATATGATCTTGACTTCTATAATGTTAATTGAACTTACTAGTCTCCTTAAATGTGCTAACTTTTTCTCCGCTAATTCTTCTGATTTTTTCTCCTTTCATTGATTTGCTACTTCATGACTATTCTTTTCAGCTTCTTCTTTTATGATATCTATCCTACTTGCTACTACCACTCTAGTGGTTTAATGGCATACATCCCTTAGCTTTGGCAGGAAATTTGATGGCTAATCTTTCTAAGCTTCCTCTTTTGTGGTGTCTAAATGATTTTGTGTACTATAAGGCTAATTAACACTCTAGCAATTTTTTTTCTAGGTTTATCAGTAGAATGCCCTTGTTTGGTCTTGGTTTCTTATTTTTAGGATGGGTTTCATGCTCCACCTAACTAGATAGCAAAGGCTAGGGAAAAGGAAGTTTATGTGAAATTATAACTTGCAAAAAGTTAGTAACACAAGCTATGTCCAAGTTAAAGAAAATTAAGATTTTAACAATTCATCTATCTTTAACTAGTAACATTCCCTTATGAGAAAAAGCAGTCTAAAAGTGAAGTTATGAAGACTAGTGACTTGATCCTTGAAGATCTTATTATCCCTTCTTTCCAAATAAAATAAACATTAACAAAAAGGATGGTATCAATAAAGAGAGGGTTTTAAATATTGTTGTGGGTGAGGAAAAGAAACCAAAGCAAAGTTTTTCTGAATGATGACTAGGGCCAGGAAATATGAAGTTATAAGATAGAGCTTGATGCAAAGGTCTCCTTGGAACTCGATCTTTCACCGAAGTCTAGCGCCAACACCCTTACACGGCAGTATCACTGAACTACACTTCCTAAAATTGTGCTAAGATCACGTCCTAACTCTATCAAGATTACATCACGTGGCTAATCAAATGACACCTCCATCTAAATAGGACTCTAACTGATGAGATAGAATTATAACATAATACAACTAGATAAGAGTTTACATTTGACTAGGACTCTACATCCTCATCATTGAAGATATCTGTTATCTTTACATGTTCAATCCCACTACAACTCTATCTGTCACCACATCATCCAAGATCTCCCCACGATCCTTATCCATTGATGATGCTGTGTGATCTTGCCGAAACTCACATAGGACACTGGCCCGATCCAATATTTACCTACAACAAATCCATTAGTCGTGGTTTGTTCATTCGTGTGTAGGACAAGTCAATCCCTGCAAGGTCCGAGATTCTACCAAAATTCGCACTAAGTCTAATCCCACTTGTCCACATTTACCTTAGTACTTTAGCATGCCTCCTTCATGCGTGTGATCTAACTAACCTTCCCCTGAAGGCATTTCATGTGTTGAATCTCACCTACTCCGAGATCTTCACCGACACTTCCTGCATCTCTCGCCTACTCATAAGTTTCGTAGGACTTTGCCTTAGTGTCTCGTCAACATGCTTTCCTCGTGTCAACTTACATGCCAAGTATTGACCAAGGCTTGTCAATATTCGCACGATCGTACTGCGTGGACTTAGGAGTCTAACAGAGCTTCAGCTGTATTTGGAGAATGAACAATTAAAGAATAGATGATCAATAAACCCTCTTGTTAAGTTACAAAAGGGGCAATGCTAAGAATATGTAGACAAGTCTATCTCTTGTAGCTAGCTTATGAGATTGTAAGTCAAGATAAAACTACATCTAAGTGAGTGCATTTTATATCAAATTAGTGAAACCCAAAGGCAATTTCATGAAAGAGGATTTATACATTTATAAGTACAGGAATTTGTGAAAGATTTAATAGAGTGAGGTGCTCATTTCAATTGGTCTTCTTTTGTCAGGCTAGGTAAATAGTATATTAGAATAGAACAAATTTCAATTAGCTTAGGACAAGTGGTGTTTGGCCATACTCATGAGGAATTGATAATAACGACAACAACAACTTTTACCCTTTATTGTAGTCCTTAGTTAAAAATTTGTCTTGAGGAAATAAACTATTACGTAACATAGATTATATATTGTATTATATAACATATATTATACATTGTAGTATATAATATATGTTATGTATCATATATTACATGGATCTTTAGCATGCTTTAGTACTCTTTTTTAAATAATTACATAACATATATCAAATGTTTATTTTTTAAAATTATATATTAAATTTAGTGAATGGTTGCTATATCAATTTATGTTTATAATATTAAGAACAAGAGTTTAAATTAATTAATATTTACTATATATATTGATTTATTGGATTTTTATGTTATGTACGACATCAATTTTTTTATTTTTCATAATGTAAAAATTTAGCTTTTTATTTTAGACAAAGATTGGTGGTACTGTAATTGAATTCATAACATTCTATCACAAAAGAATACCATTATTTTAAAAGTGCTAATTAAATTTTAATTATTACCAATGTATATATGACCGCAATCACATTTAATAAGTCAATCTTTTGAATTAAACACAACCACGCAAGTTAAGACTATGTCAGCGAAATAGAAAAAATATTTCTAAAAGATGTATTTCACATGATGAAAATTTTATGTGAAATTGAAAACTTTTTATTTTTTATTTTGTAACAATGTTAGTATCAATTTTTTAATTTAAGATTAATTTAATCCGTTATTAATTTACAACTCTGATTTTATTTAAACATTTAATTATATTTATTTTTTAAAAATTAAACAACACCTCTACAAATTATAATTACAAAAATTAAATAGCTACACCAAGTATGGTGTAAATCAAATATATAAATAAGGTATAATTTTTTAATTGTAAAATAAAAATGAAATTATAAGAATGAGAATAAAGAGAAAGAGGACGGTAAGATATTTACTTGATTTGGTCTTAAGGATTTACTTCATGGACAAAATATAACATTCAATTCTTTTTCATGATCTCTATAAAAAAAGTTTTTATTCATTGACAAAATCTTATATTAAACTAAGAACTAGACATACACAAATGAACAACATAATGTAAACATATCAAAAGAATTAGATAAAACACAACTATTAAACAATGTACACGTGACTATGATCAATGTTTTTTTTTAAATATTGTACCAATACTAGTAAGGAACTTAGTTATAGTATGATACAGTATTAGTACTGATTATTGTTTATTATCATTTTGGGTAAGTTTTTAAAATTATAATATGATCTTTAAATTTTATACAATATGTAAAATAGTCACTTAATATATTATATTTATAATTTTTAAATGTATTTCAACCCTATTTTAAAAAATTATTAATAATAAAATTTTGATATATAATAAAAATGATCTCTTTATTTCTATTAATATTTTTGACATTTTTATATAAATAATTAATGTTTTAAAAACTAGACAGGATAACAAACTAGTGAAAAGAGAAATTTAAGATTTAGAGATTTAACCGGTATGATATTGAACAGATTTAAAATAATAAATTGTATAAACTATGAAAATAAGTAAAAATATATGACAGAAATTAAATGTATGATTGAAATAGAAGTAAAACACTAATATCTATTAATGTGTAATCAATAATAATAATTTTAAGTAAAACTAAATCTAATATAAGATATGAAAACAATAGGAAAAAACCAAAATTATATTTTTAAAGGAGGTTGTGTCTCATCTTCATCAAAAATTCCAAACTTTCCAATGCTTTATAAAGAGTCGTAAAATATGTTTTCATTTAAAGTATTTGCATTAATATTTGCTACTACATTTAAATAAATTATAAACTAATATTGCATGAAATTATTTTCTAAAATAAGATATACTTTAAAATAAGAAAGTAACTTTCCATTAGTAGATATGCTTAATTCATTCATCATGACAAATGTATTTTCTTTATAAATTGCACTTTCAAGTTCATTATAATCAAGATCAGATGATGATTCTTCTTTTTCGATCCAAAATTCAATATAATCAATGAAACCGATATCAATTAGATCATATATTCTATTTTTATTAAGCGTTCTAAATAATTAATTAAAATTATAAAATTAATAATAAAAATATAATTACTTAAAATAAAATTTAATCAATAAAGTACTTGTTCTTCATCTTCAAATTATAAATAACATAAATAAGATCATTGAATTTTTTATGTTCTAAATGATTTCATTTTTGGTATGGATGCATTAAAAAATACTTTAATTACGTTTACAACCTAATGTAGAAGCAGTTTGATTGAGAAGTCTAATGGCAAGGTTTCTTAAAGTTAGATCACTTTCACTAAACAATCTCCACTACTTATTTGCATTTTAAATTAAAAGTTATAAGAACAATATTAAAATATATTATTAATAGGTAAAAAATAAAAATTAAATTATGAAAACTTATCAATTTACATTTTTTCATCATAAGTTCTCTATATGTAAATAGTCTGGCAAAACTCCCTGAACTTTCACAGTACAACTTTATTTTGTTTAATACATTTGGTTTTTCTTATATAGAAATTATACCTTTGCACTCAATAATATTAAAAAAACCATTTATTATATTATCTGTGCATGCATCTTCACTAAATAAGCAACAAGGATTGAGAAAATAAGTTACCAAATGAATCTTTTGAGTAAAATGCTTATCCCATCATATTTCAAAGTTTTTTTTTTTGTCTTTGATCAATCCAACCATCTATCATGATAATGCATCCTGTTATTTTTCATCTAGATTTATGTGAAATTATAATCAATTGACATTCTTTTTTCAAATATTGAAGTAAAGGAATATTAATCTCATAATAAGGTGCCTTAAATCTAGAACTTATTGTTATTGTGGCATCTATTGCTCTTTGAAAATAAAGTAAGTTTAGAGCATTTAAAAGAATACAAGAATGGTAAAATCATCTAGTTCAAGCTCTTTTACAACGTAAAATGGTATCATTATCATACAAAACACTTTTTAAACTCAACTAAGAACCCAAAGTACTTATTGAAGGAAAATAAGAATCTATATTAATAGTAGCTTGTCTTTTCCTTTATTTGATACTTGTTGCACCCTATCATCTCCAAAAGAAATATTATGAGCCTTTATATTTTCTTTTTTCTTTTTCATTTGTTCTTTCAAAGAATTCGTAATCATCTCATGCATATCAAATGATACATTCTTATAAGGAACAATATTAACTTTTATGCTAGTAAGATGCTCTATCATCCTATAAATTCCTCCACCTTTAAACGTTCTACCTAAGAACATGCAACTATATTGAGTGTTTCTATCAAAGTTTTGAGTTGCTGAAAAATAATTCCAAAATAGATCAACTTTACCATGAACAAATGATGTGTTTCTCGAATCTTTTTTTAATAATTGAATCTTTTCCATCATAATGTAACATAAAAAAATATGTAAAAATACTTATAAATTTTACATAAACCTACCTTTGATTATAAAACATTAAACTACTATCAAATTTGATTAGATAATTATATGAACATGAACTTTTAATTAATGCATATGGATTATTATTAATCATTTTTAGTCTACATGAAAAATACAACAAGGCGAAAATCTATGGAAACAAAGAAAACAAACTCGATTGGATTTCTTGCTAATAGTTTTTCTGTTGCTGGTTATGGTCTGTGCTGAAATGGAGACCTAGATAGACATTAGTGAGTGAAGGCACTAGGTGGGTGGGTGGATGGAGTTGAGGGGGTGTGTCAACTCCTGATCTGGAGGCAGTGGGCGAGCGCCTAATCTGGGTGGTGAAGGGAAGGAGTAGTTGTGTGGGTGGAGATGAAGTGGGTAAAGGTGCTAGGGCGATATGTGAGCTCCTAATTTGGAGATGATGGGTGAGCACCTAATCTGAATGGTGGAGTGAAGCTAATGGAGGGGAGGAATCGCTGGTGGGTAGAGGCATAGGGTGGGTAAGTAAAGTCGAGCACCTGATCTGGACTGGAGAAGGAGACGAGGAAGACGACCCTGAGATAGAGCTAATCTATTACCACTGACTCAAGTAACTAGTGTCTCCGAATGGTTGTGAACTAGTTAAACCAGCAAGTTATTATAAATACAATATTTTTAATAAAATCGAACTGATTAAACGGTCTATTCCAAT
The DNA here is from genome assembly GCA_028565735.1 of Pinacopodium congolense. Lineage (NCBI taxonomy): Eukaryota > Viridiplantae > Streptophyta > Magnoliopsida > Malpighiales > Erythroxylaceae > Pinacopodium > Pinacopodium congolense. The sequence continues at coordinate 2,601,347 of JAOXYD010000136.1, read as the reverse complement.
TTAATTAAGTTGAACCGGTTGATCTGATTCAATTTTTAAAATATTGTAAATAATAACCAAAATGAATGTAAAAAAGATCATTCAATTCATCTATAGATATAAAATTAAAAATAATACATAACTCTAAGCTTTTTACTTTAGCTTATCAAAAAATTTATAGATCTTCAATTAAAGCATCACATAACATTAAAATTATAAATTATTTTCGACGTAATTTTGCATCTGACTAAATTTTAAAATTGTATATATTAAATTAATAAGAAACTTTAAATAATAAATATTTACTTATATGGAATTTATAAAAATAATTGATCATTTTAAATATTTATCTTTAAAATTTTTAGTTTAATTCTACCTAATACAAAGAAAATTATGATTAAAAGTTTTAAATGTTCTTTCGGAACATGCAATTATTTTGTTTGAATGGATAGGAAATAATAAAAGTAGTTTTAGACCTTTCTTGGATTTCATTTTGATTTTTTCATAATTATTTCACTCATCGTGACTGATCTATATAGTTAAGTCTCTATGGGTTTTATGGGGAAAAAGGAAAATGGGTTTTGCTTTGCAACTGTACGATATACAACCCTTGTTGAAGAAGGGCTTAAGCATCTCTCAAGACTTGATGAAGCAGTTCTCAAGAACATTGATGCCTGCAAGCAGTTCTCTTCCATCACTCTCATTTCCCTTGACCTTAACCATACGAGACCTATTTCTTCTTCTTCTTCTTCTTCTTTGTTTTTTAGTTGGCATTGGGCAAAAAGTGACTCAAAACACTGGAGTGATAGACAGAAGCAGATACTAGAGACAAAAGTAGCAAATAGTGAGCAGGGGGATGGGTGAACTTTTTTTTATATACAATGTGGTCTAATAGGTATCGAAATCATCAATACCTAGTTTCAATGTGTACTAACCAATGCTCAAGTCTAGAGCAATGCCTACCCCTTATTGTTCCCTTTTCCAACCAGTATAGATCGATATTGCAAACTTTAATTATGATTGTATAAGATATTCTTAGTACTTCAACTTCTATTAGATACATGCACAAACTAATAAAAAAAGAGTAAGTAACAAATTTAAGGCAGTGATTAAGTAATTACAGTATGCCATTGTTATTTACGAAGAGAAAAAATAATATTTGGTTTCGTAATTAAAATGGGATTTAATATTAATTAAATCTTAATCGAACTTAGATAAAAATATTATGTTTAAATTATAGTAGAATATAAATTTTACTCTTTAATTTAAATTAAAGGTGTAAGTCATAACTCTTGTGTAAGCCATAACTCTTATTTAGCTGTCAAGTTATTGTGGATTTACAATGGTGGTACGTGGATCACCATTGAAAAGGCCAAATTGATGGACTAGTAATGCAATACATAATATATTGTACTCAAGAGCAGCATCTCTTGAGGTTTGATTAAAAATGTAAGTGCTGGCCTCAACATATCCTCTATTAAACCTAAGATCATGTTTGGTATCATTATAGGATGTCGTTTCATGTTTTTGTTTTATTGAACATAGAAACCTAGGGACAAAAACATGTTTGTCCCCCGTTGTGAACATCTATTTCTGAAATGGTAAAAAACAAAATCAAATCACAACTTATACAAAACATAAGAACCCATCCTATGAGCTCTTTCTCTCCACAAGCGATCAACAGCCACCCGACCAGGTATAGCTCCTCGATGCCAGATCCAACCATAAGTGAAAGTAGAACGTCATCCTCTCTGTCAACCATCGTCTCTCCACCTCTAAAACAAGTTGCACACCTGACAGTGGCAGTGTCCACTGTTGGTTTGTAAAGTAGATCAGCATCCCCCTAGTCTGTTGGTTTATGCCCTGCAGCCAATCGATTGGTTGTAGAATTGTGACATATTTATTAAAGGCATTATTTATCTTGT
>JAOXYD010000136.1:2583214-2594058 GCA_028565735.1 Pinacopodium congolense | reverse complement strand
CGGAGACAAAGGGGTGTGAGTAAAGAGAAGAGGAGACGAACAAATTAAGGCTTCGTTTTAAAATGCCCTAAAACAATTTTTTTTCAATTTTTTAATCCTTATTACGTGTATTACCCACATGGCTTTACACATTAGCTACATTAATGGAGTGTTAAATGTGGGTTACTTCAACTAATAAATATAAGTTTTGGCATTTAATTGCCACAAAACACATTTTTGGTTAGAATTGAAAATTTAGGTAAAATTTTGGATTTTTTTGGCAGTTTACCCAATTAAATATAATATAACCTAAGCTAGATTGATTTCTCATAATTTTTCAAATTAAAAAATATTTGTCAACTATGATCCTGAATTCGAGGTAAGCTCAAAACCCATTGAACGTGAGCGGAAGGAAACGGGTATGAAAATGGTGAAATGGAGAAAGGGATGGAGTGGTTAGAAGAGATGGAGAGGCCCGTGAGGTTGTGAGAAATACTGTAACGTAAGGTTTCATGCATGTAAGTGACAGAATCCAGAGGGTTATTAAGTTCTTATATATAAATGAATTTGCTTTAGCTTAACTTCTTTGGTTGGGCACTTTCTCACGGGAATCAACCCACCACCTCTCATGTGTGTTTTTCGCTACATATGTTTGATCTTGAGAGATTACCCATCTAGATCTAGCTGGTTCGCTCAGAAACGGCAAGTTGTGCCCTGGTTTCCACGTTTCTTCTACACTGATAAATTAAATTGATTGATATATTAATTATTTAAAATTAAATAATGAATTCAATCTAATTAATAAATAATAAAACACAAGATTTATATACATGGATCTCTGAAAATTTTATGAATTAGACTCATTATCATATTGTCTAATATGATAATAATATAATAATATTTTTTTAATAAAGTTATCGTAATTCTCATATTATTAAAATTATTATCTCACTTAAAAGTTTTTAGTGAAGTTCCAAGAAATTACAATCCAAGTAGAGAAATAAATTAACATTTTGTAATAAAGTTATTGTATGCAATAACAAAGCCGCAAAAATTTATGAACAAACATACAAATGTTATGTGTGTGTGTGTGTATATTCATCCAAGCACATATCAGCACAAAGACTTCAAATAATTCAAAGGATCAGCAAAAGTTAATTTGGTGGTTATGAAGATAAACTATATAAAAAAAAAGAATAGAAGTGCTGTAACTACTAATGAATTTCCATGTAAAAAGAAAAATAAGCTAAAAGAAAATCATAATAGAAGTACCATTTGCCTCTGCCTCCCTTTCTTTGCTTGAGAAAGGAAAGTAGTAAATTGGGCTTCCGGATTCTCAGTCTCAGAATTCTCACAGAAGTTTGCATACATTGAAGACAAATGAGCAAGAGAAGTGACCCCTACCCTCTGGAGGAAAGCAGTAGCAGTAGTACTGTTGAGAAGGATAAGGGGTCTTCCTTTAAGTTTTGTACGTTGTATCTGCATCGATCTCTGAGACATTAGAGCTCTGTCTCATAATACAAGAACTCTAATGGCTTGTCTGCAATTAACTCTGGCTTCTAACAGGTACTCGATGGAATTCTCCTGCTCTCGACTTGGTCATTAGTGCATCATTATTGTCCAAAATTAAAGTTTGTGTCTGTACAGGTTATAATGATGGCGTCCTGTCCATTATTATTACATCGAAGCCACAACAGCTTCTTCTTTTTTGCACTGGGATATATAAGTATATATTTGTATAAACATATAAGCTCAAGATAGACACAATTCACATTTTTTTACGATGGAGTAAGTTTGAAAATCATCTTAAAGAGCTCTTTACCTGTAACTCTAGAAATAAATTTTGGCAGGGATTTTGGATCACCATTATCATTGCTTTGTCGGGGGAACGTGGATTTATTATTAGATGAGGGAAGCAACTTTACAACAAAAAGGAAGAATAAAGGCAGGAAATAAAACGTGTGAGTTATTATAATATTATATAAACGAGGAGGGGAAGGTAACAGCGACGTTACATGGGAAGGAATAGACAAAGTTGGAATAAATGGCAGACCTTCACTGCAGCTGCTGCCTCCTCCTCCTTCTCCTACTCATTATCAGAGAGCCGTCCATCACTAGATCACCTGCTCATCCTGTCTTCTTCACTTTCTGCTTCACCTGATTTTTCGCTTCTTCTAACCTTATACACCCATCAAATCACAGCCATTCTTTTTATCTGTTCCCACGAAACTTTTCTTTTTTGGATTTTAAACAGAATAATCAGTATGGATTTCCTTATGATACATGTGTTTATATATATTATTTTTTAAGTTTATAAATATGCATAATTTTTAATATTTAAGCAAAATATCTACTTTGCTCTATGGTACTATTTTGTCCCATAATATTTGCAGAACTGCACAATTTAATCCGTAAACTCTAATTTTGTTAAAATTCTGTTAAATTATTGTCTAATACGACCTTTGTTTAGTTTTTTTTTTAATTTTTTTAAATGCTATGTTACCATGCTAAAATATGATATATATATATATATATAATATTGAAGACAATTTAACAAAATGTTAATGAATTCAGGTTTAAGAGATATATTGTATTATTTTATAAATATTATGTAGTAAATTAATTTTTTTAAAATATCACGAAACAAAAGTGATATCTTGAATAACAACAAAAAATAAATTAAAAAATTTTAAAATGTTAACATGAAAAAGAGATCTTTTACTTTATATTTATTCACTCATAAGAATTTAACAAAGAAGCATATTAACAATGTTTTTTTATTGCTTAATGGTAAATAATTTTGCAATTTTGGATGGTTTGTAATCCTTTATTTTAACTCTTAATATGGAAGTTTACTTAATTGTAGTTGGATTTTGTTATGAAAGTTAAGATATGATTCACACCTTCCATGCAATTATTGGGATTAGGAAATTAACTCGACATCATTACTTCTTTAAGTGTCATTTTTGACTCGTTTCCGCCTTTTGTTGACTACATCTTTAACTAAGATTATTTTGTTTAGATGCATTTACACATTCAATTATGCCCTAAATTTAACATAATTAGGTATGAAGAGATAGATGAAACAAAATCTAATTCTTTGACCAATATATGAGGAATTATATTTGTTTTTTCATTTTCAATCTCAAAAAGTTGAATTGTTATAACCTCAAAGAAGAGGATAATATCTAATAAATTAAATTAAATCAATTTAATCTCAATTACGTCCAAAGATTTATTAGCATAGATATGAAAGAAAAAATGATTGCAATTTCTTCATGTATATATACATATATATATATGTATACATTTGCGTTTACATACTTAAATAAGTATATGATATAACAGAAATATTTAGTGAAGATTTCGAGGTGATCATTGCTTGCATAGACAAAATTGTGTCATAATCTAAAGCTGATACTCTTATCAATAACACTAATGATAAAAAGGTTCTGTAGATGGTGAATATTCATGATCAACAACTCATAAAAAAAATTAAAAAACTTTGATACATTTAAAATATATAGAAATATTTCAATTTTTTACGGACGATAATTAAGAGTATCACTGCCGACCATTAGACAACAAATATGTTTTTCGGTGATAAAAGGACTTGGGAAGTTACTCGATCGAGACATCCCAATATCCCATCTTTTCATCAACTATGAAGAACATTTTATAACCAATGGTCTCAAATGTGTATCTTTGGACATCTCTATTTCAACCAGATTACAAGTTTCAACTCTCCACTTTGGTTATGTCTCTACGTGTCTATATATGCCCACCAATCTTTATCTGCTCATTGTCTTTCTGTCGCTTTCTCTCTCTCTATCTATATCCTCTCTCTCTATCTTGATGAATGTCACAAGACCACCCCATCGACACCATCTTCCTCAACTCTCCATCCCATGCATGAAACCATTCAATTGATTGTATATCATTAACCCCAGACAAAAGCCAAATATTCAGCATCACCATCCAACATGTCTCTTAACAATCCTCAGCCAAAACAACCCACCACCAAAGATGTCGACAACCAATCCTCCGGCAACCGGAAAAACCCGACTTCACGCCCCCAAGAACAAGCCTTGAAGTGTCCCAGATGTGATTCCCCTAACACCAAATTCTGCTACTACAACAATTACAGTCTTACACAGCCGAGACATTTCTGCAAGACTTGTAGAAGATACTGGACTAAAGGTGGAGCCTTGCGCAACGTTCCGATCGGTGGTGGGTGCAGGAAGAGCAAGAAGATTAAGTCCTCTTCACGGATCTCCGGTGACTCCAAGGACTCCAGTGGGTCATCGGAGATAGGTGGGTTCAATTTCTTTAGGGGTTTATCGCCAGCCATGGACTTTAACCTTGGTGGGTTATCACTTCCTAGGCTAAACCCTCCTCCTTCGAGTGGCATGTATAACCAGTTTTTACCGTTTGGGGACATTTCAGCTACTTCTCCTGGAGCCACTAATGTGACTAGTCCTTCTTGTTTCAGTCTTGATCATCATCCATCTGCCAGCTCCGGCGGTTCTATGATGGGGTTTAATTTTCCACTTCCTAATGTTACTAGTGGATTTAGTGGTGCAGTTCAAGACATGAGCGGCGGCGGTGGCGGCGGCGGCGGCGGCGGTGGTTCCATGAATGTTAACTCTAACCTCGCGTCGTCTATCGAGTACTTGAGTTCAATAAACCAAGATTTGCACTGGAAGTTACAGCAACAGAGATTGGGCATGCTTTTCGGTGAAGAGAATAGCCAAAAAGAGAACAGTGTTACAATTCCTTCGGTTGATGTAGGAAACCAGACACAGAAACTACAACCCATATTGTTTCAAAACCTTGAAATATCAAAACCAGAAACCTGCGGTGGTGTCGGCAATTCAAGAAAACCTGCCCCTAGTGGCCGTGATACAGCAACTGAGTGGTTCTTTGGTAATTCTTATGGTGAAGTTACTGCAACCCCAACGCACAGTAACAGCAACGGGAACGATCACAACGCAAGCAACTGGAATGGGGTTCAAACGTGGGGTGATTTGCAATACAACGGTTTACCCTAGACAACCACCACCGAGCATCAAAGAGGTAGAAAAGGAAAGAAGATAGGGAAAAAACCTATTTGAGAATATATATTAACAAATTAGTTATATGTTTGTTCTTAATTATGGCTTCGGAGACCAACTTGTAAAAGTTGGGAAAAGGAGACAGTTCTTCTCTTTTTATTTATTTTTTCTTTTCTCTTCAACCTTTTTTCAGTTATCTTCTTTTGTAACTTTAGTAAAATGCTTAACAATTAACCAATCTTTCCTTTGCGCTGGTGCAGACATGTATGATTATATATCTATGTATCTACCCTGTGCTTTATTTGTCTCTTCTGCCTATCCTGAGCTAAGTTATGATGAAAATGGTGGTGGCCATCTGGGGGTTTTTTTTTTTTTTCCTTTTTTCTCAAGTTTTCATCTGTTTTCCACGTACATTTGGTGATTGTGTGTTTATGAACGGAATGTCATATATCCTGTTCTTGTTCTTGGGGTACATGTAACTATCGTTGGTCTCTATCTTATCAATCTCTTTGGGATCTGTGATCAACTGTTATCAAGTGAAACCATATGGTTATTGATATCTTTCTTTGATTTGTTTTATGTTGAGTCGCTGTCCGGAACTCTCACTGTCTCTCCCAGTAATGTGTCGCTCTTTCTCTTCACAGAACTGATCCTCAGGCTCAGGCTTCCCAGCCACTGGAACGTACGTACAATGTCAACCTATGATAGAACACAGTGACAGTCGTAGCTTAATGAACAAGGTCTTCTAAGCTTAGCTAGCCCCACATAATAGCTCTGCAATGTTAAAGCTCTTAGGCTAGTAGCTATGGCCTGTTCCCACCCACTTTTTTCTATGTGTCTTTACACTCTTTCTTAGTCTTATTGCTCTACATCAAAGCTAAGCTAACTGTTCCTGCTAAGGCCCTTTGCAATAATTAGTTGCAGTGTGGTGTGATTTGGTGGTGTCTGAAAAAGTGGTGGTTTGAAAGTGTACTGAATAATAGCCCATTCGACATTTGAATGAATGAATGAATAATAGATTGGAATGCATCCAAAGGGCTTTCTTCTTTTAGGGTTAGTTATATTCTGTATCACAAATATTATCTTTCTTTAGCTTTTAAGGGTCTTGGGGAGTGAGCCCCTTCCTTGCTAATTGCTACTTATGACCAAGTCATTACATTTGTTTTGGTTATTTCTAAGGTAAGTGCAATTTGAAAATGAAAAATATTTGAAGAATTTGACATGGTATAATTATTACAAGTAAAATATTTTTTTACATATTTTGAATTATTTATTAATAAGTTAAATTTATTATGGATTTTTTTTCCTTACGATCATCACTGGTGATCATCACATAATGGTTTATGGCTGAGTTACTGCAAAAATATAATTACAATTGTGATTGTCAGTTGAAATTTACAACTTATGTATAAGCCATTTAACCTAATGCCAGCTTATAGCTTTTTCTTTGAATGTCTTACCATTTTAATTTTAATTTAGAGCTTCTTGGGTTTTCATTCTGATTTTGATTTTCGTTTCTTTTTTTTATACAAAAATCAAAAAAATTACAGAAATCGAAAAAAATTACATATTAATACAATATAAAATTTAAAAAATAATAGAGAAATCTAAAAAAACACACAAAAACAAATACAAACATACAAAAACAAAAATAAAAAACTAAAACCAATAATAATATCAAACATCCCCTTAATTTATGTGTATTGAAGGAGTTGAGAAATCCAACATGACTTGAATTCCCTTTATTAAGTATATAATTTCTCACATAAAAACTCAAGGTTAGAGTTGAGATATGATGAATATATCATTCAATTCTAAAGTATTAAAGCTATCCAATTTGATAATTTAGGGGATGTTTAGTTTGTTTTAGGTTTTGATTTTCTGTTTTTTATTTTTTAAAATACAAAAATAAAAAAATAACATTAATTCCTACACAAGCTAACTTTGGTAATCTCAAGTCTAAGGACAATTTATACAACCATCATAATGAGATAATCCACAGACACAGAAGTAATGTTCCATTCGAGATTCTCAAATCGGGTCAGTTCAGTAAACTTATTCTTTAATAAGTACCAACATGTTTGTTTAAGTGTCTCTACACTTTAATCTATGAGATCAATTACTTTCTTCATAAGAAAGAAACAAAACACGTGCTAGTCTAACTGTTTTATCAATATCCCATCTTGATGAAACTATGATTAGGAACATTTTAAGAATATTATAAAATTGTAATTCAAATCTCATAATTATAATCACATTATAATTTTCTAATTGCACAATAATTATTATAGGAATTTTATTTTTATGATTAATAATCAAAATAAATAACAAATACATAAAGATAAAAAAATATCTTTTATTGAATTAAAATAATGTCATACAAAATAAATTACAATCAATAAATTAGCTGCAAGGGCATAAACCAACACTAACATCTCTATATTTGGCAGCCTCTCGTTTTTGTACCATACTTGGCACAAATTTCTTGATCTGTAGATGGTATTCCAATTGCTTTGGTTTGGTTAATGGGAGGAAGAGACGCATAAGAATCAAACTGCAACCCCTTTTATTAGATCAATGTTTCTGACCAACCTTCCATGTCAGGATCTGTAATTTACCAACTTGAGCAACTTCCAGATGTGACACTGCTATTGTATGTGATGACTACCTGCATATAGTATCCCTTGAGATGTACATATACGCGTATACATGATGTTCTACGCTTCTGGTTGCAACTTCATCGCATCAGCAAATTCGGTGGCCACTCAGAGAGCACAAAGACGTACGATTGGCATCATAGTTAGCCAGAAAAAGAAAATGCTTGTCTGTGCTAGTGCAAGCAAGCCTAAAGAAGTTGAGGGGCACTTAACTAATTGACGCGTAAGATCAAGGTAATTGGATCACAAGTCAGATCTAATTATGAAAAGAAATGAAGAGTACTTTTTTGATACAGTTAAAACTTAGGTGTATGTAATAACGTGTGAATTTACATAGTTTAGATAAATCACGATATATTTAACTGCCATTTATAATATATGTTGAACGGAGTTTTATTTTAGGCTGTCATGCTCCAAATCAATAAAGTGAAAAGCAAATCTGTATAACGTGAGACACTTGAAATTAGTGAGAAAAATTCTTTCCTTTAGGATGGAAAAGATTACTTTGTATTGGCAAATTTAGATCTAAGTTGGAAAAGGATAAAACGTAGATGCCAAATTATGCTGTCACAAGTGGATGTACGATGGTCCACCAATAAATGGACAAGTTATATCACTCCATTTATTAGTTACCATCAACATGGAGCAAAGTAATTTTCATACTAAAACCGTGTTGCCTTATTTCTCTACATTTTGGCAACTTTATTTTCCACTAATATGCATTCTGGGGAGTCAGTTCCATGCGACACCCAAATTCGATTAATGGTGAAGAAAGTACGATTACGAGATATTCATATATAGTACACTGAGTAGGGTACATAAAATGGTGCTATCAGGAGCACAGATAAAATTTCATAGCTTTTTAGTGGATGACAAAGGGTTTCGTAGTGCATTCTTTAACGACCAACAACAACAACAACATGGGATGCAGTCTCAGTTTGTGTTCCACTGCTTTAAAATGGTACCTTAGACCACATCTAGAAGGATTGACTTGACCTGGTGCCTGTAGTCAACTCCAGCATGCAGGGAATTGACTCTTATTCTACTTTAAAAAAAGAAAAAAAAACACGTTAAATAATACTAAAAATTCGTTTATGAGTCATTTAATTTAGTTTTTTTGTTGTAGTTTTTTTATTAGATTTTGTATATTTGTATTAATTTTTGTATTATATTTTTTTATTTCTGTGCTATATTAGTATTTTATTTTTTATTTTTATAATATTTTTTTCAATTTTTGTATTTAGAAAAACTAAAAGTAAAATCAAATTTAGCAACTGATCCAAACAGCCCCTTTGTTTTATTTTTTATTTCTATTTTTTAATTTTTACTTTTGTGTATTTTTATTAGTTTTATGTATTTTTTAATTTTTAATTTTTAATTTTTACTATATATTTTTTTAATATTTATATTTTTATACTTAAAAAAACCAAAAACAAAAATCAATACAAACATCCCTAAATTTCCATCTTGGAAATGTTTCTCAACTAATCTGCGGCTTCAGCCTCAGGCCTCCCTGGAGTGAGTCCCTTGTATTAAAGGGATGTTTAGTTAGGTTGTAGGTTGTAAGTTGTAATTTTTTTATTGTAGTTGTTGTATTTTTGTATTGGTTGTTAAGTTTTTTTCGATTTTTGTGTTGTATTAATATTTTTTTTCAATTTCTATGTTTATAAAAATAAAAGATTAAAATTAAAAATTAAAATTCAACTAAATAAGACCTTATTTTCTTGTTGTTACCTGTTCGTATTCTTAGCCCAAGAATCATTTTGCACCCATGCCTAGAAGACATGATGTAATACTCATTTTTTTCTTCTCTCTTTTCTTTTTTAGAATTGGGACTCAATAGGGAATTATCCCTTGCTTTCTCCAGAAATGTCTATGCCCATTTCCCTCTTTTCTCTTTTCGTCAGAAACCCATCCTAATAGCCATTCCAACATGTCTTTGTTTACCTATTTTAGTTTCTGTCATTTTCGGTCTTCTTCCTTATACTTTCAACTTCATTTCTTCTTTTACTAGAGATCTCCACCCTTTAAGTAATAAACGAACTTGATTTTCACTTCGTTATTGTTGATAAATTGGTGTCTTGTCTCTGCCAATACCTGTTTGATGTTTATTTCTCCATTTGTTTAGTAAGTTGTGTTTCTTTTTTTTTTTTTGGTGGTTTAATTTCGTTGAGGGGAGGAAACAGAGAGAGATGGTGATGGTAGAACCAAAATAATGGTAAGAACAGAAGAGAGAGGGAGAGCTTCATAAGTATGTAAATGGTGGTAAGAGGTGTTGAGTTTTGGAGAGAACAAAGAAGAAAAGAGTGGGAGAGAAGACTGGGTGAATAAGAAGAAAGAAACTAGAAGGAATGAGGAAGGAAGAGCTCGTCGGCGGTAGGGAGCCTTACCGGAGAAGAAGGACAAAGCAAGGGAGTCTCACCGGAGAAGAAGATGTAGGGAAGAAGAGTTGGAAGCTTCGGTTTTCTGGATTTTTCCAGAAATGGGTAAAGGGCTCTTGGGTCAGAACTTAGTTTCGAGCTTGAATCTTAAGTGAGGCTATGTTTTAGTTTTGAGCTATTAGAGGTTTAATTAATAAATGAACTTAGGATGAATTTTGGGCTATTAAAAGGTTTTAGGCTTATAAGGCTTATTTAACTTCTTTTGGGCTTAAGATAGCATATGGACTTCTGGGTTAGTGTTAATATTAAGATGGATTTTGATTTGGGCCTTGGAGTGGGTTTTAGACTTTTAAAAGATATTCTAGATTTGAATGGAATCTAATATGGGCTTAAATGCTAGTAAGACTTTCTTTTGGACTTTGGATTATTGGACTTAAAATTTTAAAACTTGGATTTGATGCATCAATTGGGTTGTGTGGATCTTGAAGAGTTTAGTTAAAAGTTTAATTTGGGCTTTGGAGATTTAATTATCATCTTGGGTTTTTGGATTCATAATTAAGCTTGAACCTTTATTTAAGTTATTTTGAGCTTAATGAACTTTAATTTTCTTATTTTAAGTCCTGTTGAGAAATAGTGAAGCTTAGAGCCAATTCAAGAAAATTTGGGCTTTGGGTTTAAGTAAGGATTTTTCTAATTTACCCTTACAATATTTAATTAATTCAAAATATTATAAATTGAATATATTGATTTCCTTATTTGTATGATTAATTTTT
>JAOXYD010000136.1:2516902-2536067 GCA_028565735.1 Pinacopodium congolense | reverse complement strand
TACTAACAAACATACGTCTAATCGAATATGCTTAATAATTCAGTATAATCGAATTATTATTATTATTCTTGTACCACCCAGGGGATAATTCCCAGGTTTACCCGCTGCTTCAATTTCATAGATTTTTGCAGAGAAATTTTCACATTTTCTTTCTCTGTATATGATAGCCGGGAAAATTTACAGGATCGATGTACATATCCAAGAAAGTTGTACCGTTAATGGAAATAATTTCCCTTTATTAAAATATAGATCTTTGGAAACAATCCAACTTCTTTTCATAAAAGTTTTCGCACTTCTATATGTCCACACGGTTTTTATTTGTTTGGTTGTATGAAGACAAAAGGGCAAAGCTTTTTTGATGATTAGGTTGGCTTTTAGTGGTTCTGTTGTGTGTTAGATGATCAGGAGCTTGAAGCTGAAGAAACAATGGAGACTCAAATGGAGAAGGTTTATGTTGGTCTTGGAAATGATTTACAAGAAGGGTACAAGACTTTGGATTGGACACTCAAGAAGTGGAAATCCAATCCTATCACCATTGTTATTCTCCATCTTACTTACAACCTCTCTCACGATTTTGTTTACACCCCATGTAAGTTAAAAAAAACTGAAATTTTTTTTCTTTGTTATGTCAGAAATCAACTGGGGTTTTGTTAATTTCTTTTCTGGTTTCAGTTGGGAAGCTCCCTGCAAGCTCTGTAAGTGAAGAGAAATTGGAAGTTCTTCGAAAATATGAGCAAGAAAAGATGGAGAAGTTGCTGAGCAAGTACATAGCTTTCTGTGGACAGGTAGCTTTCGGTGGACAGGTTTAGGTTTTCTTCTTCTCTGATGAAACCTTTTGATACTTTCACCTTGGAGTTTCTGTTTCTGATAGTTTCTCAGGATCTCCAATTTCTCTTAATGTTTACAGGTAAAGGCCGAAATTCGGAAAGTTGAGAAATCCGATGAGCCCATTCACAAGGTCATAGTAGATTTCATTTCCAGACACAGGATAAGGAAATTGGTGATGGGAGTTGCATTTATGAAGTCTTCTTCCTCATGGTGAGAATAGTTATTTTCATCTTCAGACTTCAAAGTAACTTCAATGTTTGATCAATGTCTTGGTGTATAGGAGATCAAAGAATGCAATGAGCAGCTTACTGTACATTCAACAGCACAAATCTAACTTCTGTGAATTTTCCATCGTATGGGGAGGGAAGTTGATGTTCCTTAAAGGGGAAAATGATGAAGTATGCATGGAGAACGATCAAAGAGTGGTGACGGCAAAGAAGGGTAGTTTCAAGAGTTGGCTCGGAAAGATGTTTGCTGAAAGTTCCAGCAGAAACTCTAGTCGTGGCCTGGACTCTAGCAGTTCCCAAGATCAGTGGAAAGAGAATGCCCAAGAGATTGAAAATTATTTCAAGTACTTATCTTCTCTGAATTTGGATGCAGAAATATGCGAGGAAGAGAAAGATATCTTACCGAATAATTTGATGGAGCCAGATATGTCAGAACTTCATGATTCTAACATGGTAAGCATTAGAAAGATGTTTTATGCAATATGTGGTTATGATACCTTATCTCCAAGGTCCTTGTTTGACCCTGAAAGCTTAGCAAATTACCGTTATATGGATTTTCATGGTATTGTTTTGGATGATGGTGTGAATGTTGCTGAAAGATTTATGGATCATTCAATACTTCTTATGGTTGTGAGCAGTCGTCATGTTTCTTTCTCTTTTATTATTTTCTTTCTGAATAAGCCAACGTTTTGCAACATGTCAGAGTGTTGCTGAAAAAGTGGAATTTATGAAAAGGAAAATAGATGAAGCTCAGAAGATTGTACAGTTGAAGAATGAAGAGGCAAAGGCCGATGCAGAAAGATCTGCAAAAGCTGAATGGGTCATATCTTTGTGCAATACCCAGGTGATTTCACTTTAGTAATCTAAAACAGTTCCTTGTTTCGACTTAGTGAATACATTCCCACCAATCTGGAAAACAGAGAGCAAAATTTATGTTTTTCTTGGACAAAATAAATCCTAAGTTCTTCTTCTTTTACTTTGTTTTTGTTCCTGATGATGAACCGGAATGATGAATGCATTGCAGATTGAAAAGCTCGAGGCAGAGATAAAAGAAGAGAAAACAAGACGAATAGAGATAACCAACCACTTGGATTCCGAGAAAGAACAGATTCAAGATATCCTGAACTACATTCAAGAGAACAGAAATAGGCTAAGCTACCTTCTTGAACTACAGCTGGAACTCTCAAACAAACTTCAAATATCAACTGTGACAAGATCACACATGGAGACTGAACTAGAGAAGGCAGTGATTGCAAGAGCTGAAATGGTTAGGGAAATTGAGGAATTGCGTAAGCAGAGAGACATCATTCAGCGCAGAATCGAGTTCTGCAAGGAGAAGGATGCCATAGGAATGGCTACAAAGCTGAGTGAACAGAGTTGCTCGTATAGAGATTACAGTGCAGAAGATATCAGGCTAGCAACAGATGATTTTTCCGAGAATCTGAGATTGAAATCAGGGGGTGATTGGACTAATGTTTATCGAGGACGCATCAACAATACAACTGTTGCAATCAAAATGCTTCCTTCAGACAATCAATTGTCCCATGAAGATTTTCTAACCAAGGTAACAGGAACACATGATCTTATTGAAGTAGGAGATTCTAGCTTTACCATCTTCAAAACTCAGTTTGCTTAATTCAATGTTGTAGATGAAGCTTCTTAACAGCATCCATCACCCACATTTAGTGTGCATGATTGGCTTCTGCTCGGAGCTAAAGAGCATTGTTATGGAGTACATGCAGAGTAGGAGCTTAAGGGACATATTATTTTCCTCGCATAGGAACCTTAAGAAGGCAAAACGATCCCTCCCATGGCATGCTCGGTTACGCATAGCTCATGAAGTAGCCTCTGGCCTTGCATACCTCCACTCCGCTCAGCCAAGACCTCTACTTCACGGCCACCTGACTGCCGGCAACATCCTTCTTGACCGAAACTTGGTCTCTAAAATAAGCAGGTTCAGCTTAAACCCAGGCTGTAATGACTGCGATGAGCGACCCGATATTCATGCATTTGGAGTCATACTTCTTCACCTTTTGACGGGGAGAAACTGGTTTGGACTGGTGGAGGAAGCAGTGGCAAAGGACCGGACCGCCCTGATTAGAGTTTTGGATGAGAAAGCTGGACGGTGGCCGGTGGAGCTGGCAGAGGAGCTTGCAGAAATGGCGATGAAGTGCATGGCAGTCTACGACGAACATAACATAGAGATGAGGGTGGCGATAGTTGTTGGGAAGCTTGGTGAGTTAAGGAGAAAGGGTGATGAGGTAGTTGCCAATGGCGAAAATCAGGAAGCTGTGGACGAAAGTTTTAGGGTTGAAGAAGACCCCAATGAAGTTCCAAGCATTTTTCTGTGTCCCATACTTCAGGTTAGTTCAGCTCAGTCTCAACCTAGGTTCATATCCCCATGAAAGAACTAACCACTGACCTCATGTTATGCATGCATGCAGGATGTGATGAAAGATCCACATTTAGCAGCAGATGGATTTTCGTACGAGTTGGAAGCCATAGATTCATGGCTCAAGATGGGGAGAGATACATCACCTATGACGAACTTAAAGCTCAAGTACAAATCCCTCACTCCTAATCACACACTTCGATTCCTCATCCAAGACTGGCAATCTAAGAAGTCTAATGTACCTGCCTAACAAAGTTATGCCGTTATTAGTTGTATGTTAATTCTTTTTCAATTGGCATTACTTTAATATATAAATGAGGTTAGCATGTAATTGTTCTCGTTTTAATACAGTTTTAACCCAACTCATAATTTGCAGATATAATTCTTAGATGATGAGTCCTGCGATGAATTACACTTCACAGCACTAAACCTGCATTTGTGCTTTAAACACTTGAAAGAAAAATATCCAGCAACTAATGACCATAAATGGCCATCACTTGCCTAAAGGGAAGATACCAAAAACCACATACATTTTATGGAAAAGAATGTTTTGAATATTACAATATCCATTGTATGTATGTTCTTTGTAACGCTAACGGTGGCTAAGTACAACATATTTTCAAATTGGCTGGGTTTACATTGAAGATGAGCTAGTTTATGCAGCATCTCCAATGGTAAAGGACAAACTTCACATATATTGAACGTATAAGCTGCACAATGTGCTCTATATCTTCTACCCTCTCAACCTGAAACCTAGAATCAAGCAAGCAAACATCTTGAGCAATAGAAGAACTTGGCAACCTTTTCAGGTAAGGAGTAGTCTGCATGGAGATCTGGATCAGTTTCCATGTCCTCAGCACGAGACCATATATATACCCCCCTTTCCTGCCGGCTACCAGGGACTGTGTTGTCGAGCACAAACGCAATCAACAGGGTAACCACCATGTTCATTGACAAAAGTGCATTC
This sequence comes from Pinacopodium congolense, assembly GCA_028565735.1. Classification (NCBI taxonomy): domain Eukaryota; kingdom Viridiplantae; phylum Streptophyta; class Magnoliopsida; order Malpighiales; family Erythroxylaceae; genus Pinacopodium; species Pinacopodium congolense. The sequence continues at coordinate 2,531,653 of JAOXYD010000136.1, read as the reverse complement.
ATTGCAAAATCAAACTGCCACAGAAACAATGAAACTGTTATATGAGCTCTTGAATATCGAGTTGGAAAAGAAAAGTAATTGACTTCCAAAATATGAAGGACTTCCAAAATATGAAGAACTCAGTTGCAGAAGATATGACTATGTTTCCCAGTTCAGTGATTAGAAAAAGTTGTGTTGTGGCATACTTGTTTACTACTGGTGTGAACTGGCCCATCTGATGCTGCACCGTAAGATAGAAAATAACTTGGAAGTATCAAGCTAGTCTCAGGTTGATACTGCTGAAAATATGCAGGAATCGATAAACCGAGGAACAAAGAAACACCAACTATTGCTATGTTCCTAAAACTTGCTGTTTGAGTGTACTGCAAAGTTGAGAGACCCAGTGCCACAATAAGGCCCCACATGAAGCAAAGAACAGCAGCAGCCAAGGATTGTGGTATTGATGCGAGAATAGCACCAACTTTTCCTATGAAAAACAGTAAAGCCATTACATACTAATACTAAAAACAGAGAGAACTAAATGCATTAGTCATTGTGTACTGAAGATAGATTGATCAAGAGATACCCAGACGTTATCAAATTACAGTGACGCCCACAAACTTATGCAGCAAATTACAATCTTGAAAGTAGAGTATGGCTCTAGCATTTGTATCTTTAACTTAAATGTGTGATTAGTTGTCTGATAAAGTGTGTGATAAGATACATTTCAGAGATGTCTTAGCCATCCTTCAGATCTAGCGTTCATAAAAAAGAGGAAATGTAAGTTTCCACATGAACAGACAATTTGAACCACCTAGCATGTACATAATTCAGTGGCCAGGTATCTGAAAAAACAGTATAGTTCAACCTAGAAAGAGTTTCACGGTCTTTACCTATGAAAGAGAAAAAGATCAAAAAGACTGCTCCAAGTTCAACAGCCCTTCGACTAGCTATCTTTGTTATGCTGATGGTGTGGGCATTCTCTGTTAAGGTTGTTGAGCCAGTACCTGAACCCCAAAGCCCAGCCAAAATACTGCAGAAGCCTTCAAGTGCAATTCCTCTGCTTACAATTCCCGGAGTTGGAGGCTTTGAATTCACCAGCAAAGATGTTGAATGATAGGTCCCAACCTGGTATGCAATGGCAACATTTGTTGGTTACATACATAATTCTATAGTTGTTATCCTACCCAGAATAATATCCAAGGGTCCATAGCTCATACAAATGTTTGACTCTATTTTATTGTTAAATGGCTTCATGAGAAGTAAAGCCACAGGTCTTCATCATACTAGTTATTTCTTTAACTGATGTAGGAATAGTTTACTTCTGCAATAATTAACAAAAAGATTTAGTAGGAGACGCTTGCAGGCCTTTACTTACTGCCAGCCAATGGACAACTCAAAATTAACTCGGTTTTCTCTTCTTCATTATTTACTTTTTGTCCTTGTACGAAACTACCTACACTATCAAGTAGCTCCTAGTGCCTAATAACTCACTGGAACAGGAATAACAATTAAGGGTGAAAATTCTGGGTGACTGTAAAGCTTCTAACATTTATGTCCTAATAGAACAAATCAAATCTGCTATGGTACATGAATTTGACTTACCGAATCCACAGATGCAACCAGAGAGACGATTATCATGATCAAAGAAGTTCTTATGTGGAAGATGGGGATACCCCATTGTAAAGGATAGGGAATTCGGACCCAGTCTGCTGTTTTCCATGCATTGGAAACATCAGTTCTGCAATGTTGCATGGTATAAGCATGCTTTCTGCATTGGTCCACCAATATGTTTGAACTAGGTATGTCAGGGCTGCAACCTTTGAAATTATATGCTCCACCCGCCGTCAAAAAGAATGCGTATATCCAGATGATCATAACACTGAAAGGGACCTGCACTGACAAAAATAATTCAGACAAGATGTTGCCAACAAAATTAGCAGCATTCAACTTAATAATTATATGCAACTTAGTATAAGGTGAATGAAAAGGAAAGAAATAGCAAGCTAGAGAACATACTGCATAGATTCGGAAAATACGATGGCCAAAGATAGAGATTCCTCGAAGGTACTGGAAAAGGTACATGAATACACAGATAAGTTTTGTGAACACTTTCTTTAACACTAGCAATGACAAGAAGAAAGGGACTAGCAAAAAAATACATCTTTAGAACTTTCCATACAGATTGGAAATAAGATAACATAAATAAATGTTATTTGAATTGTTTTTTACCATAAGGAACATAACTTACAAGAGTAAAAATGAGAACCAATAGTATCAAAGGGATGCTAATTTCCACACAACTTCCTGCTTGAGGAAAACCATAGCTTAGAAATGCTAAACCTACTGCTGTAACAGTTGGTGCAACCACGACAGGATTTATCAATCTGTAATGAAATGTTTTCCAACAAAGAAGAATCAGACCACTTTATTAATTCTATATAAAAACTATAAAATGGCTTGCATATAAAATATTGTTGATTTTTTATGGCTAACCTTCAGTTTAAGTGAAAATTTAAGACCTCACAAGTGGACAAAAGAAAAACAGACTTTTTAAGTGCTGAAGTAATTAATCATTCTCAGCTGTTTAATTTCAAAGTAAAGGAATATAGAAGGGGTTATAACATGTTCTCATTTCATACAATATCAGACATTGATATTCATGTTGAGAAGAAAATATATGCACATAAGTAAGGTAAAAAGTAATAACATAGATTCATAGGAAGTGCACTTAACATTTCAAACAACTAATAAAATGAAGAGACCACTTCACTTACCTTAGTAACAAGGACATTAAACCACTGAATCCCAGGAAGCTTTGAAATATTGAGCCAACAATTATAGCCCCTTGAAGTTCCCTCATTATGTGCCTAAATTTCTACAAATAAAAGAAGTCTGCAATCAACACAAAGACTAAGCTTACTCACCCAAAACAAAGAACAGCTAATCACATCCTGCAACTGTAGCTATTTGTCTAAACTTTAATGGAACATAGATACAATAAAATGATCGTGACAGCTCATTCCTTTCAACTCTCATTCAATTAGAAGTTTGAAGCATGATATTTTGGATCTTCTTTATGATCTCTTAAGCTCTGTCAGTAAAAGGTTTGTGAGACTTTCATAATGGTATACTGGTAAACTTTTGACAAGTATGGATATATCACATGCAAAGTCCTCCTGCTAAAGACACACATGTTCTGTCAGATTCCGATATTCACGAGCATTCGTGATGACCAATGCTGGTGCCAAATACACAAACGAGCTCCCGTGAACTAAGGGCAGTCGAGTACCAAAGTACGAATTCAGTATTGTCGTAATGCCAGACACCAGCAACATTGTAGATATAACTGTAGCTGTATCCTTCTGAAACATTAATGTGCACAAAGGCTCAGTGAGGAGTCATTAGCAACTAACAGATGATTACTAATGAGAGTTGGCACTTACATCAGTGCCACCCATTGCTGGTACAATGATTAGGGGAATGAAAACTAATGAACCAGCCAAAGATAAATAGTGCTGTAAGCCATAGTATATAAGTAGCACTGCAGTGAGAATACAGATTGGTGAGAACACTTAAAAAGAATATTCCCAATAAATTACATCAAATCCAATGAGGAGTCAGTTAATAACTGAAATTCAAGAATTCATACACAGATTTACAAATCCCGGTTCTTGTTTTCTGCAAAATTTATCTAAATGTTTTGACTATCTACTCCTATGTATGGATGGTTAGACTTCGTATATGTGAGACACAACATTAAATTTGTGTCCAAAACAGGGAAGGCGATAAAACTATCCAGTAACTATTTTAAGCTCCAGTTGAGGACACGCATTGCCTTTCAAAAAATTACATTTAATTAAATCTCCACATTCGATAATCCTCCTCTAACATCAAATACACCAGACCCTCCTCAAATTCTCTCAACTACTAGTATTATTAACCTGTGTTTTTGCGTGAGTTTGAATTTGAACTGCGGAATATAGCATATAGAGCACTCTGGTAGCTAAAAAAAGTGAAAAATAATTGCTAAAAAGCGAAATGAAATGGTAAATTGCACTAACCAAAACCAGGATTATCTCGCAGTCCATATCTCATGCCACTTTGCCTGTGCCACCATCCATGAGCAGGCTCCTCCCCACCTGGATAGAATTCAATCCCGACATCCGTCCCCTCGTTTCCTTCCTCCTTCTTCGGCTCCAAAGCCGGAGTTGTTGCCGGTATTTCGTTTCCAGTTCTATTTGCTATTCCATTCCCATCAGCACTCCCATTTACGGGCTGTTGAACTCCATTTCCATTCAACCGTGTTCTCTTTTCCTCATTTTTAGATCCCGACGCAGACTCATCTCCAACTGTCCTTTTATTGCTCTCATCCCTCAACCCCAAAGCCCTATCATCTCTGCCAGTTCTAAAGCCGTCTCTAAAGCCACGCACAGAGCTCAAGTCCTGTTCGATCTCGGTGGCTCTGGTAGGCCTAGTTCGACCCAGAACCGGGTCAATCTCGATTTTTGGTGACGACCCGCCATTGTTCTGTTGATCAGTACCCTTCTCCAAGTCAAAGCCAGCGCCGCTATCAAACTTCCCACTGGTGCTTGTGGCAGTTTCACTAGAGAAAGTGGACACAAAACCAGTTCTTTTGGCCCATGATCGCAGGTCTCTGGGATTGTGGTCAGCTTTCGGCACAAAAGGCTCAATCTTCGGCAGCATAGAGCCAAGCTTTAGCTTACTGTTACCTCTTTCTCTTCTCTGCTCTGACTTCCCCAACAAATCTGAGCTCGACCCAGATTCCATTGCAACTTTTTCTTAAATGGGTAATAACTTTTTTAACTATATAACCACCAAAAGAAGACAATCAAAACAGCCACACCGTGAAAAGGCAAAACAAAAGAAGAAAATGAGAGAACTTTATGATGAGAAGCAAAGAAAAGTTAGGAGTGGTAATGGAGAGGTGTCACTGAGGAGGTGAAGGAATGATTCATACGCTTGCTTGGTAAATGATGATGACCACAACATCAAATTAGAAAGGTATTTACTATGTCGGAGAGTGAAGCTGCTCTGAGAGTCATCTGCTATATCATCGTTTTCAATCTGTCACTACAGCTAGCTACTTGCTTTCATCATAAGTTTTAAATTGACGGCAATGCCCTCCAAGTTGGCCGTTGCACAAGGCAATGCCGGAGAACACAAGTGGGAAATCTGTCAGGAATCTGAAAAGCATATATATATGTGCGTGTGAATATATATATAAGCTAATGAGAAGAATTAGTGACGATTTATCTTCTAGCTTTTACAACTGATAGTTAGTGATGACATGGATTTCTTCAATTCTAAGTATGTCTTTCCTCTGCTGATTAAACACTTAATTAAGTGGCTATAATGAGAAGCCGACGTGGATTGTCTCAATAATTATAATTTTTTTATAGAACAATAAAATTTTAAAAAATTAAATATCATTAAGGACCTTTCTAATTTATAAAACTATAAATTAAGTATTTTAAAAACTATTAAATAAACTTCCAAAGTTTAAAATTGAAAATTTTTTAAATAAATTACAGTATTTAAATTTTTTAATTTTTTGTAAGAGTAATGTTTATGAAATAATTACAAAATATTTTTATATGCTATTTAAATTATTAATTTATAACTAATCATTATGCTTAATTTTATGTATTATTGTCACATATTCTTATATTATAAATAAGAGAAAACAAATTGGGATAATTACATGATTTAATTGTAATCATGCAATCGCATAAATCTGTTGTCATTATTAAAATATTTCTCCTTGAAACACTCATATTAAAGACTACCAATGGGATATTTAAATAACAGAATTTGAATAACAATTACTCTACCTTGTTTTTATATATGAATTTTAGATTAAGGTATAATAATCCTTTTGAAAGGAGATAAAGATAAGTGGAAAGGTGGCTTTGGACCTTTGGTAGCTTCCACGTCACTTTCAAAAGATAAGAGAGACAAGTAGTCTTTGGTACTCATTTAATAACTTTGTAAGAATAAGGTCCTTTTGAAGTGTATGGTACATCCCCATAGCCTCATATAGAAAATTAATGGGGATTATTACTATCTTTTGAACTTTGATTCTTCTATATATCACAAAAAGCTTGTACAATAAATTACTTTTAATCTCCTTTTAACTTTGTTTCAAATGCCAAAAGGAAGGTAGTTTGTCAAAACTATTTCCTCCTAATTCTGCAGAAACCTAATGAAAATGATATCCCATAGACATCGTAGGCGAAAACCTAATGAAAATGATATCCCATAGACATTGTCGGTGAAGGTTTTTGTATAGTTTCATTAGACAAAAGAAAATTACCTTTTTTGTGAAAAAGGCAATAAATAAAAAATATCTTAAATAAAGACAGATTGGTCAGACTACATTTAATTCAATTAAAATTAATAAATTTAATTTAAATTGAATATTCATTTTTAGATTAATTCGTCTCAATTTAACAAGTTCAAAAAAGTTTGATGAGATTAAAATCTAATAAGAACACGTTTGGTATTATTTCTCTTTTTTTTTTCTTTTTATATATGTGTATTGATTTTTTATATTTTTTTCTATTTTTGTATTATATTAGTATGTTGTCTTTTTCAGTTTTTATATTATTTTTATTAATTTTTGTGTTTAGAAAAATAAGAAACGAAACAAAAAAACGAGAGTAAAAACAAACATGGTGAGTTAAGACTTTTTACAATATTATCATTTGGGAACTAATCAACCTTATACTTATAGTGATTATCCTTATGTGTTTATAATAGAGATTAGTATATACAGTAAATTTTTAAATAGACATATATATATATATGTATATAGAACATGTCAATCATATATTTTTAAATTAATGTGAAGTCTCTGGGGTTATCTTAATTAGTTTCTAGTCTTTAAAAGAATCCTGAAAAAGATAGAAATGTACAGCTGGGATGCTGGAAATCCAAGTAACCTTTTCCACTAAGTAGTGAACTAAAGTCAACAAAAGCAGTTCAAGTTGCTTGAAGCTTAGTAATGACTCCACTACTTCCACCAACCCCCATCAGTTCAATTACTTGGTCAGTAAAAGATGATGGAACAATTGATCGTCTCAGACAACCATTAGTTGGTCATTGATTTCCAAGAAGATTGCCTTTAAAAGTTCAGTTCTTTAGCCTAATTATCTCAACCCCACTACTAATCAAATTATTATCCTTCAACCTGAAGATTAGGGTAATCATTATATACATGAAATGACACTAGTTTCAACAGCATACATAATTTGATTATGTTTTAAAGAACATTGAAGCCACTTGTTTTCGTTTGATAAGAACCTTGAAGCCACTTACTGACCAGCAAAACACAAGCATGCAGCAAAGCACAAGCATACATAAACTTGGAAAGGGATGCAAGAAAATCTCTTTAGTCTGCTAAAAATCATTGCTGCAGAACAGGTACATGTACAAATGAAATGGAAAAACATTTTGCAAATGGGCTGAAATATTCTCTGCTGTTCTGTATTTGGCTACAAGCATCTACATTGTTCAAGAAAAAAAAAATTCTATTCAATCTTAAAAGAGAAACAAGAAGCTGTAAGAAAACAATTACAAACAAAAACGAATATGAACTTGCTCACAAATATAGAAACAATGGAGGAACAATGATTTACTTACATAGGCCCTGATTTGAAACCATTGTACTTCTTATGCAGCACTGGCTGCACAATGGAGAAGAACGAATGTCTGTGCTTCTTTGGCTTTACACCAAAGATAAAAGAGTGCAAAGGAACATGAGACCGGCTCTCCGAGTGTGGTAGCTGGTCCGGTTGATTGCCCCTTTGCCCAGAAAATTTATATTCTGCGTTCATCTTTGCCAGAGTTTTATCAAGTTCAAGTTGGAGAGCTGTTACATGATCCAACCCTGCCTGTAATTCATCTGCAACTTTGTTATTCTCTTGTTTCATGTTTAAAACCTCACCTTGGAACTTTGCAGCTTGATGGGTTGTGAACTTAAAATCGTCATATTCAGCACTTTCCTTTAAAGCAGCCTTTATCTCCTCTTGAATGTCACACAGGGATGAGAATCTACTCTGCAACTCATCTTTCAGTAATGCACTTTTCTCTAACCAGACAGTTAGTTCAGTATGTATTTCTCTGAGGTGTTTGTATATTGGCTTTGCATCTGATTTGATGAAATATCTTCCAGCACTACTCCCTTCATTCTTCTTTCGCTTATCATCAAGCTTTGATAGCTCAGATTGTAAATCTTTGATTTCAGTTTCAAATTTCTGTATCTGGTGATATGTAGCACTAAACCTTAACCAGAAATTCAAGTTCTCCTCTAAAACTTCATCAATGTGTGCCCTAAATCTTTGTTCAATCTCAGATGGATGTTCTGGCCGGTTCGCTAGAATTGCCTCGATATCGTCTTCTTCTTCTACTGCAGGTTCTGTCACTGGTGGTTCCTCAGATTCATAAGGCTCTCCAATGCCTGCTTGGAGAAGGCTGAGCTTCTGCCGTAAGAACTGAATTTGCTCATCCTTCTTAGCATTAGCATTCTTGAGTTCTTTTAGTTTTAATGCGGTTTCAAAGAGCTTATCTCCATTTCTATGTTCTGTTTCTGTAAGCTTCTTCTTGGCTTCCTTGTAATTCCGAAGTACATTTGTATACTCAGTCAGCAGAACTTTCTCTCTATTTTCCATACCATTCATGAACAACTCCTTCCAGTCCGGTTCATCGTCTTTTCTTTTACTCTGTGCTTGAGCATCATCGACCTTTTGCTCTATGATCAAATTTCTAGTGATGGATTGGAGTGGGCTGACACTTTCTCCATCAGTTTTGCTGGAGGTTCTTGGATCCTGCAGTTCTGCCTCTTCGTGCTTTGTTTTGCTGAAATCACTTTCCTTTTGTTCTTCTTGCTCTCCAAGCAAACCAACTTCAGCAGCATAGTTCTCTTCTTTCTGTAGAGAATCTGAAATCCTGGCCTCCCGTGGTTCCTTAAAATTTTCTTCAGGAAGTGCCTTTTTCTGTTCTTCAATTTTGTTTTCTGAATATGGACGGCACAATCAAATCACTAATGCAGATACACAGAAAAGAAGATTAAATTTCTATCTAAAATTTGTTTTGGTCCAGCTAAATGTACCTGAAATATTGAGCTCTGTTTCTGGCGTCACATTTTTCAGTTGCTTTATGTCATTAGGAGCAACTTCAGTTTGTTGACCTTCAATATCAATTAAAGAACCATCATGTGTAATGGGAAATTCTTGAGATTCAAGCTCAACAGTAGGACCTCCTTTTCCTTTGGCATCTTGTTGGGATTCAAGTTGGACTAAAGAGCCTGAAATCTTGGAATCTGCTTCTGACTTAACTTTCTCTGGCTGCCCCATGTTGGCATTAGGAGCAAGTTCTTCTTCATGATTTATGTTATCTTCTTGTGATTCAAACTTAGCTGAAGAACCTTCTTCTCCTTTAGACTCTTCTTGATGTAAAGGTTCCGACGCTTCTTGGGATTCAAATTCAACAAGAGATTCCTTTTCCGTTTGCTTTGTCGTATCAAGATCCTCATCTAGCTTCACATTATACATCTTACCAGAGAGATGATCAAGATTACAGTGCGCCTCGGTAAAATGTGTTTGAAGATTGTTGTTCTGCTCTTCAAAACTCTTATTTAGGTCCTGAAGTCCATGCAACTTTTCCTCCATTTCTCTCAACTTGATGCTCAACTCGTTTTTGTCATTCATTAATGTGGTCTTGTCATCTTCCAAGGTTTGAATCTGTGATTGAAGCTCGTCTGTTTCCGTTCTTAATCTCTTTGTAAGAGCTATCTGTGATGAAATTGCAGATTCCAAGCTAATCACCTTGTTAACAAGCTCATCAATCTTTTCTGCAAGTTCTGTCACCGTAAGAGGTGAATTAAATCCAACATCAAAGTGCTCCTTAATCTTCTCCTTCAACATCTCCAAATCTTTGTGTGTTTGCGTACTAACATTTGCTTCTTGGTCCAAACTTTTCAACTCTTCTACTACTTTCTCAGGTTCATCTTTGGCTTGTAGCTTCTCGGGATCAAAAAACTGACCCTTTAAGAAGACATCCTTGAGAGACTCCAACTTCTCTTGGGCATTGCTAATTCTTTCACATTCTACTACTGCTTCTTTTGCAGATTTTTCTTGTTTCTCTTGCAATCGAGCCAGTGTCTCCTGGCATGATTTCAAGGCTGCCGATGCCATCAAGGTCCGAGCTTCATCATCTTCAATGATAATGCCTGCACCAAATTCATCTTGTAAGGCACACACCTTCTCTTGCAATTCTCTTATCTCCTGTTCGATCTCCCAGTACTTAGCCACCCCACTCTCATAAGAACTCTTCAAAAATTCTTTTTCTGTTTGCAGAGACAGAATTTCCTTTTGAAGCTTGTCAATCTGCTGAAGTCCCTCAGCTTTACTCAAACCAGACTTAGGCATCTGAACTGATGGATTCATTCCTTTCATTGATTTTCTAGGCTGCAATTTCTTTGCAGCTGATGTAATGGCGCCTCTAAAATCTTTAGGAATCTTTGGGACATTAGGTATGTTTCCTTTAGACACTTGTGGGGGCTTCTTTGAGACTTTGGGTGAAGGTTCATCTTCATCTTCTTCCATCGCAAACTGAACTTGTTCCGGAAAAACATAAGCAATAGTGTTGTTGGCATTTTGCAGTTCTGTTGAGATGTGGTCGTATCGTTCAGCTAAGGCTCTATAAGCACGATAAGATTCTTCCACAAAGTTTATCAACTCTGGCCTCTTCTTATAGTACATCTCTGCCCTTTTGGCAAAGGAATCCCCATCCTCTTCGATGAGTTTGAGCGTGTAGTGAACCTTTTCTTCCATATCTGCAATGGCCATCCATATTGGTTATTGCAAAAGCAGTGAAACAAATAGAGTTTTTCTGGTACCAAAAGCTCCCGACTTTATCCATTCTAACACATTCTTCAGGGATCAAATTTCAAATTCCAAAATCTACAAAATACCAGATTATCTCCTCCTATTAAAGCAATAAGATCATCTTTAAAGGAAACTTAATTCAGTCATATAGTTCAAAACCCTTGTGTAACATTAAGTACTGTAGCCCAGAATAGGGAGGCTGAGATGATGTGTAATATAGACCCATCTTAGAGCTGATGATTACACATCTCCATAGCTTAATAACTATAGAAAAAGGTTGGTTTATATTGGGGAAAACATGGTAAAGAGTTACCAAGTTCAGTTGTTCTGATCAAGGAAGCAACAGGATCTGCATCTTCTCGTATGTATTTACCAAAACCATAAAAGGGAAATCACCTTAAAGAAAAACAAAGAAAAGGAGAGAAATTTTACCTTGAAGATTTTGCTCCAACCATTTGGATTGTTTTGTCCTGATGTGGCTTGCCCACCACCATGAATACGCATTGCTTGCAGCTCTCTGCAACATTTTTTCTTTCTGCTAAACTTTCCCCTCCTCACTCTTCTTCTCCCTAACCTTCTATGTTAACGACATGAAGCTTTCTCTCTCTGCTCCACAATGTCTACACCATGAACGTGCAACTCATTCCCTCTCTCTCTGTCAACATGGGAATATAAGACATGGAACCCAACACCCTTTTTTTGGTTTAAGAATATCAGGGTTTCAATTTGAAGAAAGTAAAAGAAAAATCTGACAACAAACGTGCACAGAGAAAAGGAATGTGTGCATGCATTGTGTTGTTACTATAAAACACTAATTATAGGATCATGGATGAGAGCAATTATCGCCGGGAATCACTGTTGGAAACTAATTTATTTTACTTTCTAAACTTCTGAAGAAAAAAGAGTACTACCCAAAGCAATTATTACCAAAACAACAAAAAAAAGAATAAAAATTGCGATAGGTTCTGTTCTTGTTGATGCCATGAAAGAGCATTTCCCAATTCAATGGAAAAGATCAACTTTTTCATACCTAAACTTTACAGTACACAACCCTCTTTAGCATTCTCTTTTATAAAGATCAATGCTTTATTATTAAAGTTGTTGAAGCAACCTGTCATCTGCAAAAAAGTTTCTGAAGGGCCTTTTTAGGATATAATAGTAGGATCATCGACCTTTTCATGCTGGACACCTTGTTTTCAGATCTGAAAGTAATACGTGGCCTTACGAATTTTAAATTCTTTATAGATTTGAGATCGAATTTTAATTTTATTGATTTTAAATAAGTGAACTCAAATCTATATTTATTAAAATTTTAGATATATTCAAAATGTTAAATTGATTTTTAAGTCCAAATTAATTTTTTGACTAAAATTAATCTATTAAAATTGTAAAATTTTAATATTGTTTCTATTTTAAGAAAAATAAAAATATTATATATGAATTTATTTCAATTGGAATATTAAGTATCAAATTATGGTCCAAGCTTAATTTCTTTTTGAATTGGTATAAATTCGAGTTCGATCAAACGAAAATTTAATTCATCGACTTCAATCAAAATCGATATTTCTCTGCTATCTTTGTTTTAAAATTCAAATAAAATAATAGAAATAAAGAAATTGGAAAGGAAGGCAACTATGAAAAGCCCTCTAATGTGATGTGCTGTCTAAGATCTAACATCTAAATAGTAATGTTATTTAACTTTAAAAATAATCAAAAGTTGTGAGGAGGTCCGATTTGGATCCAGTTGCTAATTCCATGATATTATACAATGTGAAGTGAGATTTTATCTACAGTTATTTTAATACCATATGATATTTTTCTGTCTTCATAGCCCATAATTGTCTTAATGTAAAATCAGGACTTTAACTAAACAAAAATGGGTTGTGCCAGCAAGCCCTTATAGCTCAGTGGTAGAGCGCCAGTCTTGTAAACTGGAGGTCCGTAGTTCGATCCTGCGTGGGGGCATTATAAATCTCCCTAGCTTATTTGAAAATATAATATCGCTTGTTTAAGCTCTGCATAAGAAAAATGATTATATGGATATCCTCGCTTTTATTCCTTTCATTAAAAAAAAACTAATTGTTAACAATACAGAAAAAAAAAAAGATTTAAACTCTTTTTCTCAAAAGAAAAACAAGATTTAAAAAACTTGACATGAAGTCTTATGACTATTGTTTTAAAAATCGGTACCGGTTTTGTCTTGGAATAATATTGTAACAGTATTGCTCAATATCGGTATCAGTACTAGCTAATTTTTTAAAATTATAAAATAGCACCTAAATTTTATAAAATGGTCCCTATATATATTATACATATCTTGTAAACATAATTTTAACATGTTTCAAATTTTCAATTAATACAATAAATATAATACAATTTTCACACAATATTTATACTTGTTAATATCAATTTTCACATATTTCTCAAATAAATTACAATCTGAATTAATATAAACAAAATGACAATGATCAAACCATTATAACTTAATATTAATTCATCAAAACTCACATAAATTAATAATAATATACAACAAACAACTATTTTCTTCATTCATATTAATATTAATGTTTATCTATTTCTCAAATAAATATAATAAAAATAACAGAAACGTAGACACACATTACTGAATATCAATAAATCAATGTATCATAAAGTAAACAACCTTTAATCATGAAATCATAATCAATCTATGCAAATATCATACAATAAATAATACATAAAATAAAAAAATATTACAACTAACATCAATATCCAGTATAAAAATGAAGGAATTACATTGGGAGTATGATATATTAACGCAAGGTAGAAAACTCACAAAAAATTTAAAGATGATAGAAAAATTCTTATTAATTGGCTTACTCAAAAACAACTTTGTAAAAAGTTTAAATAGTCTTAAAAGTCAAAACCCTAAAACAAACAAATAAGAAAAAGAATTCCGAATCACATAAAAATTAAAGTGTCTCATTCATGACCTTCACGAGGGATTTTTAGCCTTGCAATAAGGCTCTCAAATCAATTTTTAAAAACATATTATGGGCCCCATAACTCGGCCCGAGTCAAAAGTTATGGTCGTTTTTCTTTCTTCTATCCAATTTCTCTAAAAACTTCAATGCTTTGTCTTCTACATCATATATACAAGGCATCGGTCAACCGAATGACAAGGATCAGTTCACCGAATGTAGATCGACCAACTAAATAGTGAGAATCAGCCGACCGAATGAAGAAATAGGAAAGATCAGTCAATCGAACTTACATCAGTAGACCGAATTATTCGCAATTAATTTTTCAATCGATCACGTAGAAGAATCGGCCGATTGAATAAAGCAAATGATGACCATCGGTCGATCGAAGCATTACCATTAGTCAATCGATAACTTTTCAAAATTACAATACCGCCCTATACAGATTCAAAATTAGCCGGTATAAGCCAATTTCACCAACATGAGCCGGATTACTGGCTCGTACCGGTGATAGGTTGATACAGTATACCATCTTTATAAACTGGTATTAGAAATATTGCTTATGATTTGATTGGTTTACTTTTTTTTATTTTATTTTCTCTGTTTTTAAATACATAACTTAGTATAAAGTTTTTTCATCATTTTATACATTTTTATATTTTCATTTATTTTAATATATTTTAACAATTTTTGTTAGTTATTTTTTATTTTATATTGAAAAAATAAAAAATAAAAAGCTAAAACCATAAATAAACCCAAATGAATTATAACTGTTGTATAATTATAATTATTGTTATTATAATAATACATGTAAAATAATAATAATAATTTATAATAGAAGATCAAAACAATAATTATTAATAAAATTATTTTAAGTGACTTTTAGAATATTTTTAAGATAG
>JAOXYD010000136.1:2504868-2516802 GCA_028565735.1 Pinacopodium congolense | reverse complement strand
TAGTGATTCTTTAAGACCTTTTATCTCATTCTTTAAAGAATCATTTTCATCCATCATTTTCTTCCTATCATTATCAAGATCCACACTCTTAGATTCAAAGGCATTTATTTTACACTTCAATCTATCAATTTCTATCATACATGCATCCTTAGATTCTAATACATCATGCATTCCAATTTTTAACTCCTCATTCTCTTACAAACAATCAACCAATTCCTTTTTCAAGCAATTATTCACATTTACCAACCGATCATTTTCAATCATATAATTATTAGAAACAACATTCACATTCTTATACTCTAAAACATGTAAATCATTTTTTAACTTTTCATTCTCTATTCTAAAATCATTTAACAATTTCTTGCATTCCTTGTGTTAAGAAGATAATTTCTTCCTTTTTATGATAGCACGTTTTATAACTTTAACTAATTCATCATTGCTTAAACCAACATCTATAGGCATATTCTCATTCTCATCATCATCATTAGAGGGTGACGAAGATGATATCTCATCATCTAAAGCTATGAGACAAAACTTGACGAATTCATTTTTGAAATTTTTACTTTCCTCTTCGCTTTAGGTCTACTACATTTCTTTCAAGGCTTTCTTTCTCTTCTTAGTCTTCTTCTCTCTTCTTTCTTTCTTACTACTTCTTTCATCCTTCTCATTTTCCTTAAGAAGTGGGTAATTGGTCTTCAATTGTCTCATTTTCCTACATTCATAACAAATGACATTAGTAGATTTTCTCTTATGATCATACTTACCTTATTCTCTTTTCTTGAAAAGTGACTTCTTCTTTAGGAATTTGTTGAACTTCTTGGTAAGGAGAGCTATCTCTTCTTCACTTTCTTCCGAATAGCTCCCTTCTTCGCTAGACTCCTCTTTCTTGACTTTAAATGCCAAGTTCTTCCTTCTTGATGAAGTTTCATACTCTTTTGCTTTTGTGTCCTACATCGTCATCTCATGTGTAAGCAATGAACCTATCAATTCTTTTAAAGGCAAAACGTTAAAATACTTAGCCTTTTGAATGACAGTTATCTTAGCCTCTCATATCTTTAGCAAAGATCTCAAATTTTTTTTAATAATTTAAACATTAGCATATAACCTTCCTAAACCTTTTAAAGCATTTATGATGTACCAAATTTAACATACATGTAAAAAATGCTTTCATTAAGATGCATTGAAAACAATTCATATTAATAAATGAGCATGGACATTTCGCTTTTTTTCACTTGGTTGATACCCTCATGAGTAACCTTTAAAGTATGCTAAATTTCTTTAGCCGTTTTATACATAGACATCCTATTTAATTCACTTATACTTAAAGTAAAAATAGGATATGAATGGCTATGCTATTAAGTGAAAGTAATATTTCATTCTCTACATTTCATTCCTCTTTTACCTTAGGAATTCTTTAGTCATTCTCAATCTTAGTGGGAACATAAGGACCCTCATTCACTATATCCCATAACTTAACATTTTCAGCTTGAAGAAATAATTTCATCCTAGTTTTTCAATATAAGTACTCATTTCCATCAAAGAAAGAAGGTCTACTAATATTTTGAGTTTCAAAACTAGACAAACTACTCAATTGTGTCATAATGAATGTTTTCTCACAATTTCATTAGAAATTATTGTAAGAGTGAGACTTAAGCTTTGATACCAATTGTAAGCCCTATGGCACCCAAGAGGGGGTGAATTGGTTATTTAAAAATTTTTAACTAATTAAATTAGCAACCTAAACCAATTGAAAACTAAATGCAATCACTAAACCAATATTCAACCTAAGATGATATAAAAATGCAAATGCCAAAATGAATGTAACAAATTAAATTCAAACCACACAACCAATAATGAATAAAGGAGTTAAGGGAAGAGAGGGACACAAAGAAATTATAAAAGTTCACGTACCCTAAAGATAGGTTGCATCTTTTTTCCAACTACTTATTGGATGATCTTTACTAATTAATCAAAATAAGTACAATCTTTTTATAAGGTGAAGAGTAACATTTATCAAGTCTTTTCAAGACAAAGAGAAGCATCCACAACTCACAATTATCTAAATGATTCAATACCCCCAAATTCAAGTAACCAAATACACCTTAAAAAGTGTTTCACTCAATGCACAATTAAACTAAGGGTTCTAGCTTTCAATGAATGATATAAACAAGTGATGACAATCTTGAAAGCTTAAATAAATTTAGAATGACGGAAATTATGCACCAAAATGTGAATGTATACTTGCAATAAGATTGAAATATGTCAAAACACAAAATCTAGACAGTTTAGAGTACTTTACACAAATTCAACTTAAACCATAATTATAAAAGCTTAAAAATCAAAATAAAACTTTCAAAGCACTCCTAACACCTTATATGAGCTAAACACAATAAATTTATACACGCAGAAATTGATTTAAAAGATGAAATTTGTGATAAATGAAGACCATTGAAAACTGGACAGTTTGATGTATGAGTGAACTAATACACCCAAATGATAGACTAATCAACCAAAAATTCAAAACTATGATTATTTTGAATCCTAAAAACTTAAACAAACACAAAAACATAATAACACACACACACTAAGGAATATATTAAGTAGGTTGAAACCATAATCAAAGTTGAACTAATGAAAACATAAGCTATCTTGAAGTATTTGAATGTTCAAGTTCAAAGATAACTTAAACAAGCCTCCAAAAATTGAAACCAAGGTTTTACATAATCTAGAGGACTTAAGTGAGCATAAAACAGTAATTGCACAATTTTAGAAACACATTTAATCTACTCAAATTGAGATTAAAGTAAGAATAGTCTCAATAGAGACAATTTTGAGATAAGTGTGTGTTATAGCTTTAATCTGATAATATAGCCCTTATAAAATATAAAATATGGATCAAAAAGACACTTAAACACTCAAGCAAGATATTAGAAACAATTTCATACACCAAAAAATGCAATAAAGTAGTAAATAAATGATTGAAAGTATTAACAGTGAAAGTATGTGCAACTTGAGGTTTTTGAGAGATTTATGAGGTTTGATCTATTTTCAGAGTATCTAGAGAGTATTAAGGTGTTTGGAGAGAGTATATATAGAGTATTTGGAGGCTGAAGGAAGGTTTAGAAGAGTAAAATAGTCGTTAGAATGATAAATAGAGACAAAAGACAAAAAGAGGACAGTAGCTGTTAGAGACGGGGACTACATCGGTGCCCTCTAAAGCCTTCAATGGTGTCGTTGAAAGATGAGCAGCCCGTCATTAAAGACATTGAAAATAAGAGTAAAATGTGTTACATATATGGTATCGTTTAGCTCTTGCGAACTCCTTGTTTAATGTTCAGAAAATACCAAATATGCTCTAAATTAAATTCAAATCTTTCTAAACAATTTCCTAACATTAAACAATACTTCAAACAAGTTTTAAAACATATCTTAAGACTAATAAGAATGGTCAAGACCTATCAAACAATTTAAAATCATGAATTGACCTTTGAATTGAGAAAATATGAAACTTTGACATTTCAAATGCAATGCATGATTAAATTGAGCCATTAGATCATTTGAACATTAAGTAAGATTTAAAAACATATTTTAAACAGCCTATCTAAGTTCTTGAAGCTTTCAAATTCTTTGATCTTTTATTATCTTCAAATTTGGGTTTCAAACTCTAATCTTTCCATATTGAATTCATGTTGAAATATACCTATCTTTGTATTGTACATTATAAACTTAAATCATTAGTAATCAAACTTGTTTTATTATCATCAAAATTAAGATTGAAACTTCCATTGGTTCAAAAAAACTAATTTAAAATTATTATATTTCAATAAATAATTTTCAATTTTTGGAATTGATAAGTTATATATTTGTGAACTAAATTTAGAAGTCGTTATATAATAAGTTCTAATAAAATATTTGTGTATTAATCACATGTTATCTTTATTTCAAAAAATTAATTTTGACTTGAATTGAATAAATATTATAAGGTTAGTCACTTAATTAAAATTTTTTTTAAAAGTTACTCTGAATTTGAAAATTTTTTAAAGGGTTACTCACCGAATTAAAAAAATTTTAAGATGAGGTGTATACGTGGATATTGACATACCACTTTTGCCATGTAGACAATAAAGTGACCAAGTCCTTTATCACGTTAGTATGAATTTAACAAAGTTAACATTTCTATTTTGATTGAAAAACTTTTTTAATATTAGTCACTTAATTTAAATTTTTTAAAAATTTATCACTTAATTAAAAAAATTCTAAAACATTAGTCACTTATATAATTATTATACTATTAATAAATGTCACAAGTGTTACCATATTGTTCAGGTTGGGAAATATGGCTAATTACTGTGCATTAATAAATAAAAAACCGAATTGAATTGATTGGTTCAACCAATTAACTTAAAATCGAACAATTTATTAATTTGATTTTATATAATAATTTATAAATTAAAAAATATTATATTTTTATTTAATTGGTCAGTTTAATCGATTATAATTAATCAGTTCAATTGCAAGGCTTAACATTTCCCAAGAAAAAAACCCTTTTTGTTCATGATCTCACTTTGCGTGCACCTCACGTCTCTCTTGTTTGTCTCACGCTTGCTTCTCTCCTCAACCTGCTCTTTCACGGTTACCCAACCTCTCATGCTTGCTCTCACATATTTGCCTCATTTTGTCGCGCCTCGAGTCTGTCTCCTCTTATGCTTGCTCTGCTGTCTTCTTCTTGCTCTGCCTCACTCTACCTCACTCTATCGCCTTCCTCTCACTCTTGGTCACCCCTAATTTGTCTTCATTCACATATGCTCTCTTACACTTACTCGTGTCATTCGTCGTTGGCTTCATCACTTGCTACCTTCCTTGTCATCTCGCCAGATCTAATTAAAGATGAGGTGTTATGAAGGTTCAGGATAGTCCCAACTCAATTTGGAAAAGGTGAAGACTCCAGATGATGAAATTTTCAATGTTATAATTCGAGATTCAAATTTAATCAAAACTAACAATTGTTTTTGTTTAATTTCAAAAAAAATTATTTGATAATTATGTAAGTTAATTCCAAAATTATTATATTAATAATAATATAACTTTGTTTCAATGTCTTGTAAAAGTTTATATTTGTTTAATATAATTTAAATATATTACTATAACATTTATTAGTATTTTTAAGGGTTAATAGTCAAAAAGGTTATCAACTTCTTCACAATTTTGTAATTAAGTGATCAAGTCTTTAAAAGTTTCAATTGAATGATAAACGTTTGAAAAATTAACCAGATAAGTAAAAAAGATTGACATCGTCAGTCACCCAACCTGACTCGACCCGACAACCCTAATTTGACCGAACCTATTACAACCTTTTTACCTTTTTTAGATTATTTTTTAAATGTTAACCACTCAATTAAAATAATTTCCAAAGCTTAGTCACTTAACTTTAAAATGTGAAAAGATTAGATTAATAACTTATTTTAAATTTTTAAATATAGATTCACATTATAAACGAATATTTTTAGGTAATATTTATTAATACAATTAAATTATTTAATTATTATTAAGTAAAAATAATATTAATAAATTTAAAATTGTATTCTTATAATAATGCATGTAAAATAATAAGTATAATTTATAATAAAAGATCAAGACAATAATTAGTAGTAAAATTATTTTAAGTGACTTTAAAAATATTTTTAAAATAAAAATTTGTCGAATTTTTATATAATTTAAATTCAATTAAAAAAGTAAAAATGTTAAAATAGTTCGAGTCAGATTAGAGTTATCAGGTCAAATCGAGTCGCCACGTCAATACCATTAACTTCTAATTATCGGTGTCAATCTTTTCAACTTAATTATTTTTTCAAGCATTATTCACTCTATGAAAATTTTAAAATTTTAATTATTTAATTAAAAAAATGTGAAAACATTAAATCACATTTTTTACTATTAACCCTTGTATGAATTGAGGAGCAAGAATGCTTACACCAAACATTAAGAAATGTTAGTGGAGATAAGGAGCTTTAAAAGCTTACAATAATCCCATTATACTTTAAAACAGTGCTTATAAAACTGAACCGAACTAATCAATTAAGCTGGTTATTCAATTTAGTTATATTACTAACTTCTTAGATATAAAAATAAGTTGAGTATTAAAATCGACTAATTAAATAATAACATTAATAAATTAACTAATTAAATTTATAATTAAATTATAAACTAATTAATTCATTATTAAAATTAATTAGTTAACTCTAAAAAATTAAATTAAACTCAACATTATTTTTATTCCTCAATTAACTCTATATTGATTTTATATTAATTTATAAAAAAATTTAAACACCAAACCTTGATTTAATATCCTATTCCATTGATTTAAAATCAATGAACCAAATTGGAATTGATGATATTCATGTTTAAACTTAACAAATATTTTCGAACTCAAATCAATTATAGACAATCAAGTAGGACTCAATTCCGAGATTATCAACTAAGACTCTGTTCACATAAGCTCAAGTATTCGTGATTGAATTCTTTTTTAAGCCTCCACCCGACCCGGTCTTGCTGCCATTCCTAGAGATGAATCCAACCCAACCCATCTCTAGACTCAGCATGACCCCTCCATTCATGAGTGTCAAAAGGACCAACTTGATAACCTTCATCAATCACTGTCTGCCAACAACTGCAGAATCAGAGTCACATGTGATGACCAGAAAACATGTAACTAACTTCCTGTGGTCCAAAAAACAGCAAATGTCGACATCTACCCAACACCCTTCTTGCCCCTGGCTACAATTTAGTAAGCCAAAGCTTCAACAAAACCCATCACGAATCACGTTCCACAGTTCACATCAGTAACAGACTATGCAGACTGCCCTTTGTGGTTCTTTACAGAAAGCTACTGTACAGGAGGAATCTGAAGTCTTAATAAATGATAATGATAAGTTCTGTTTCTAATTGTGTGGTGAACCTGACAACCAAAGTGGTCTCCAGAGTACCATAAGATGTTTGTACAAAAAGAAAAGCATAAACTGATGAAGATTTTAGACTTCTAGTAGTAGAACGAAAGAGAAAACTACTTGACACTAGTACTATGTGGTAAAGTCGAAAGCACTACGATATTTTACACATATTCACAGAAGCATTATTTTACAAAGAAGATCAGCTGCCTATTCATAAGATAATTACTATCAAAACATGACTGTTGATGAATTCTTTAGTCATTCATTCTCCTTTCTTTCCTTGCCCTTCTTTGTTCTGTTGATCCCTTCGCACTGCAACCCCAGAAGCTGATTCATATTCAGGCTAGAATCAACGGGAGTATTGGCAGTCAGCTGAAGGACTCAAACTCTGAAGAGAAGAAAGCCACTCCATATAGTTCTTGCCCCCTGCTCACACCAAAGTTTAGAGAATGACTCAACAAGAATAGAGATGTAATGGTAACAGAAGTGGTCATATTCTCAAGTGCAACAATGAAACATCAGAATCCACTGTTCAACAACATTACAAAGGGGCCTTCTTGGCAACAAGGAGCTTCTGTTAGCATACCAGATAAAGAAAACTGCACAGCTTCTCCATACCAAGAAAGCACCTAAACAAAATTTGATTTTGCCTTTTGTTTTTTTGCATTCAATAACATTACACATAAATGCTTTGGAGCCACCAAAGATATAAAATGTTCAGGTAATCTTTTCTTTAGTCTTGATGATTAATGGCAAACATAATCTAACTTAAAAAGTTTTAAAGTGCTCAGAACAGGTATATGTCAGCTTCATACTTGGGAAGGCCATATACAGAAACATATTACAGACAAACCACTGTTGTAATCAACTTAGTTTCGTACAAACACACACACGCCCGAATGGACGTAAAGGCACAAGGAACTGACTCAATGAGAGTAATCTTTCTATGCACTTTAACTGTGATTTCTGCAATCAATTAGGAACTGAAAGGCCCTCAAGAAATATGTTTTCGGGCACAAATGTAAACTGTAGCAGAATAACACCGTTAGGGTTATCACAATAATGGGATAACAAATATTCCAAATTGGTCATCATCATGGAACAGAATATCATCAGGTGTAAAGATGAAAACTTTATAGACAGTAAGAACAATAAGAAACAAAACAAATCAAAAGCACGACAAAGAGAAGTCAACAAAATAGATATTATTCTTACCAGTAGATAATTCATTTGGTAAACCGTTGATGACAGTCAAAAGATGGTTATTTGAAACCTCAACCAATTGCTTGCAACTTGGCTTGTAACATGGAACTAGCACTGCAAAACCATCATCATCATCCTCATCATCGCTCCTGAATTCAGGTCCATGAGGCTCCACCCACCCTATGGACCAATCTGGGCCATCGGACTCCGATCCTGCTGGTACGTAAACCTCACCGTCCGATGACACCAAGACAACATCCCCAGATTTCTTATCAATCTTCCTCTGTTCTCTACTCTGCCATTTTCTCTTCACCTTTTTGTGCGAGGCTAAGCTCTTTTTAGGAAATTTAACACAATCGAGCTCTCTCGATCCAGAGCCCCAATCAGCAGAAGACTGTAAAGAGGACCCATTTGAGGCAGATTCTACCTCTTTTTTGCCCCACAACCACCTTGAAAAACGATTTAAAGAGCCGGCCATCTCTGCCTTTCTCATCGCCCAAAAAGAATTGCAATTTGCAAAGTAGCTCCTAACTTTTGATTAGGAGGTGATCGATTATAATCAATGAATTATATTAAAAAAAATTTGAACTCGTCAATTAAATTCCGCGAACACACCAAAATCGCTCCCTTTTTTGCCAAAAAGAGCTATAGCATCATTAATGATAACAAAAAGGCTTCTTTACAGGTTTCTTTAAAAACCTATAAAAAAAATTCACTCCACATAAACGCCCAATTAAGGAATCAGTAGTTAGGAAGTACCACTGACACTGTTTTAGTCACTCAAAGCCACCATCATCAAAAAGAAACTAAAAACCCATCAAAAATAGAAGTTTGACTTCAAATGAACACAATAAGGAATTGGGTATCAGACATTGATATGAATCCTCTTTGCTAACACCCAGAACAGAAATAATCACAAAGCTTAAAACTTTCTCTTTTTTCAAATCAAATATCGACTAAAAGCCCAAAATTCTGTATCGCTAGTCCAAAAAGTCACGCGACACAAGATCAAAACAACCCCAACTCTTGCTTCCCAAAACCCCGAATACCCTTTTGAAAACGTTAACTCCCAGTGACCCCAAAAGATCAAACAACCGTAGTATCACAAACCCATGAGAAACGGCAAAACTTTTCGCCGCAAATTCTCAAATTTAAGTTTCAAGGTCGAAACTTTTAGCGCAAGGAAAGAATTCTACAGAACAAGTGAAGAAGACTCCCTCTCCCTCTTCCTCTTCCTCTTCTCTCCTCTTCGCTCCTCCCCTCCTCTCTACTGTTAAACCAATTGACAAAGCAGAGTCTTCTTCCTTTAAAGAGGAGTCTTCTTCTCCACGTCGTAAGTCTATAAGTTTATATTTTTTTATCCATTTAGTTAACCGAGACAACTTGTTTATATTAACGAGGCTGATCGGACGGTTGATATTCCTCAGAAAGGTGTCTGCATGATATTGGCCAATTTGACAAGTTTTAACTTATTATTATACATATCAATCATGGCTCTTCGTAATTATCGGCCGTTGATATGGTGGACAAAGTACCGTCCAAAGTAGCTGATGCTGTAGTGGCATATCCAATCATTGCGTGTGTATGAGGTTAAAGTTAGTGACACGTGTAAGATAGGTCAGCCTGTAGCTTATTTAATTTAACTAATAGTTGAGAGGTAATAGGATGCAACAACCCTATACCAAATCCTTAGATGATTAACTTTGTACTTATCCGCATTATAAAAAAAAAGGTTTAAATTTGTACCTACCCAGATTATTAAAAAAAAAAAGAAGGCTTTTCTCTTATGCACAAGAAAAGAAAAACACTTGGATAATTGATGCCAAAATGAATTCTTATAAAATTAGTTTGTATAAAATCTAAAGAGCTCGTGTGGTATGATTTTGATTTTATATTTTAGTTTTTATTTTATTAAATATAAAAATTAAAAAAGACAATACACTAATACAGTATAAAGATTGAAAAAAATACACAAAATCAATACAAATATATAAAACTACAACTAATAATAATACTAAACGACCCTTAAATAAAAAGATTGGCTAAATAATTAATAACTTAAATTAAATTTGTCGAGATACTTTTATTTTTATGTTCTAATTTCAATATTTTAAATAATTATTTGACAAATTTATCAATTTAAATCAAACAATCAATTTAATTTGAATAGTTAATAGTAAATTCTTATGTAAAATAATTTATAAAATATAAATAGTAGATGATTTTTAATATATTTTATAAAATATAATTAGTAGATTATATTCTTGATTTTTAATATTTTAAAAATAATTCAAATAAAGCATTTTAAATATTTTAATATTTTAATATAATAAATATTTTTTTTATGAAGGGTTAAGTAATACAAGATATAATTAAATTGAGAATACGATGAGTTAAGATATTTTTATATAAAAATTAATTTTTTATTTTATCATATTTAAGGAAAAGACTCTTAACTTCAATTTTTTTAATCACATAGACATTTTTTGCCTTGTTAGGCAATAAATAATATAAGAAAAGATTACGGAGACAATTTTGTGGGATAACTTTATTAAGCATCATATTAACTCAATGTTTTGAATTTTGTACTGGTACTGACGATACCGAATGAAATTCGGTATGAAATTACTTAATTTCGTATCGGGTTTAAATACTGGCTAGTACTGGTCGGTACCGGTTGGTACTAATCGGTACTGGCCGATACCGGTTGATACCGATCAGTACTAGCCGGTACCGAAAAAAATAAAAAAATAATAAAAATTTTTTAAAAATTTTTTGTATTTTAACCTTTTAGGTTTAAAGTTAAGTTAAAAACTATACTATATTATACATTTATAGACTATTTTTTAAACTAAATAAAATTAAAAAATTAATTTACAATTTTAAAAAATTATTCGAAACAGTATCGGTATTGACCGATACCGATATAATATTATTTTAAAGATAAATTCGATACTAATATCGGTACAATATTCAAAATATTGTATTAACGCCCTTTTCATTGGGTGCTGCAAAGGTTCCTATTCCCTTTTACCTTCTTTTGTCTGGTGTGAAAGTGGTCAAACTTGGTAGGAAATTTATTTAAAAAACGTATTAGCTTAATTAAAATTTTTAATGTAAAATGGTATGTATCTGTCGAATCAAAAATGATGAGCTTTACGCGTTTCACAGAGAAGCAAGGCCAAAAATATCTTTTATTTAAAAAAATCTAATAGGGGAATTTCCAAAGTCTAAGGTCAAAAATGTCGGACCTCTCAATTTTCTCTTTTTTATCTTGTAGTGAAGCTTCCTTTTTTTGTGTGGCTTCAATGAATTTGCATCTTATAATTAAAAGAATCGTACAAGTTCATCTCCCGTAAGAGGAACTCTTTGATTTTTCTTCTTCTGTGAAGAGACCATTAGTCTCACAAGTCACAAGTCACAAGTCACCAATCAATATCAAATTTTTGGTTAATTAATAAAATAAAAAAATAAGTAGGTAAACACAGGAATAGAATTTCCCCATGATCAACACGTTCATTTTGTACGCTAACCGTAAAAGTCAAGCTTAATTAAATTAAGTACATATCGCGTATTACAGTAAAAACGTGTTAGTACCAGTCAAAACGTTTCGTACTAAATAAAAAATAAAACGAAATTATTAAATATTATTTTATAAGTAAACATCTGTTGATATAAAAAATAAAAAATAATTTTTTTTAATTTTTTAATTAAAAATAATATGATATAATATATTTATATATTATTTTATAAATTTTATAAAATTTAAAAATTAATTTATACT
>JAOXYD010000136.1:2469359-2484532 GCA_028565735.1 Pinacopodium congolense | reverse complement strand
CAAGTGACTAATTTTTAAAAAATTTTTTCAATTGAATGACAATCTTATAAAAATTTTTAATTAAATAACTAAATTTTAAAAAGTCTATTAATTAAATTAAAAGCTTTAACATCATTAGATTCATATTGATGTAGCAAACAAATTTGCTACATAACTATCGACATAAAAAAGTGTCATGTTAATTTCTATGTGTGATCAATCTTTTAAAATTTATTCGATTCAATGATCAACCTTTTAAAAAATTTTCAATTAAGTGAGTAATCTGTTTAAAATTTTTCAATCAGGTCAAAATTAGTTTTTTCTTAAAAAAATAACAAGTGATTAATACACTAATATTTTATTATGAAGTATTGTATGATGACCTTACAAGTTTAGTTAACAAATAAATAACTTATTCTTTCAAAAGATTGAAAACTATCTTATTAAAATACAATATATTTTTAATTATAAATAATTTTACAATTATATTGTAAAATTTATATTTTTAATAGGATAATTTTCAATTATTCAAAAATATTTTATAATTAAATTTGTATGATATGGTAAAGGAGTAGTTAGTGCTAAATTCTAATACCTACCACTAAATCGAACTTGTTGCAGAATTTTGAATTGATAATTTATCACGAAATTTATTAAGAATAAGTGATTGATGAGATATTACATTTTTTAAAAACGTGTTCAATATGTATTTAAAAGTTAAACAATTATAAAATTTCTCATTATTAAATAATGGGTATGAGAATTTATTTAATGATTGAATGAGTTTACTCTTAATATCAATAAATGTTAAGGCTAAACATATTAGATTTTCCATAGTTAGATTTCTTATTTCAATTTTAGAATTTAAAAATTGTCATTTATTTTTGTGATATTGTTTAGCTGTCGCATAATCCCCTTTGCTATAAGATGATGATTTTTTTTAATCCTTTTTACTTATAACGATGAATATTAAAGTTTTTGAATTTTAATACAACAATCATTTTACAGTTATGAATAAATGAAAAATTAATAACATATGACAAAAGAAACTCGGATAAGTAAATAATACTATAAAATAAATAATAATCTTGAAACTATTATGATTAAAATAAAAATCCAAACATTATTATTTCTAATTTGGAATTGCACAATGGGAAAAAAAAGAAGAAGAAGAAGTTATCTTATTTATTTTCTAACTCTAATGTAGAAAGGTTACTTTTGGCTAGTTTAGAAAGATAGAATAATCGAATCAAGATCTTACGACTATCAAAGAAGAATTAAATGTAATTATATTACTACATTCTTTTTTATCATTTAAGACTTTATCCTTTCCAATTTCCATTTTGAAAATAAAAAAGAAAATTAATTACTAACCATGATCTTTTGAGGGCTTAACATTATCAATGAGACCCAAATTGTCATTAAAGGCTAAACGAGCCCATATTGTCTTCAATGAGACTGAAGCCCAGTCCAAAACCGGGTGAGCTCATCCCTCAAACAACCTAAACCTACCCGCCTCCCACTCACTAAAAGACGTGTCCTTTTCAATTTCAATTGCTGGCCAACGACTTGGTTTAATTCAATCTTCCGAGTACAAGGTGCTACATGTAATTTCATAATATATTTTAAAAATTATTATTTACTTGTCGTAATATTTAGTTATCATAATATTTATAATTTTAAAATGATATTATAAAAATAACTAAAGTTATTAAAGTATAAAAATTAAGTTATAAAAGTCAATCCTATTAATTAGATGGAAGTACGTTATCCTTGGAGGCTTCACCAAATTGGTAAATGTTCTATAGAGTTTTGGGGGGGCTTATTATCTTGATTTTTTGTGGATATTAGTAATTCCAATAAGTAATGGGAAATGCAAAAATTATTTAATTTTCATTAAGTTTTACTGTATGGCTTTATTTGAATCAATAAGTACATTAAGTACATCTCATATAAGTGAATATACCCCTTCAAATTCATTTACACAAAAACCTTAATTTAAATATTACATATGTACAAGTATACTCTGAATCCTGAATAATAAAAAAATGATATTTAAGTAACATTGAAGGAGTTAAGACTAAGAGTATTTCTTATAAATTAAATTTTATATTACAACATTTCACAAAAATGGAGATATTTATTTTATTATTTAATTAATGAAAAAACAGATGTCTACAATTATGTTATATTTAATTAGTTAAAAATGCGTAATTAAAATTCTATCATCAAAGAAATTAGTTGAGCAGCTCACCGCTCTGTCACCAGTATCTCTTTAATATTTCCACGAGTCCTCTCTGTCTCTGGCTCTGTTTCTCTCTGGATCGGTCATTTGGTCTCCATTACCAATTCTCTCTTCCTTATAAACTTCGATTCCCTCACCCCTCAATCTCATCTCAACTGGGTTGCTTTTGTTTCTACTTGGCATGGCGGGGGTTTTCTCTCTATTTAGGCGGTTGTACCTCTCTGTTTATAACTGGGCAGTCTTCATTGGTTGGCAAGTCTTTGCGCGTCTACCCCAGATCTGAATTCCCAGTTTTAACCTTTTTAATCGATTCATATCTTTGGTTTCTTAACGTTGTTGCAGGGCTCAGGTTCTGTTTCTTGCCATTAAAACTTTGAGAGAATCTGGTCACGAACATGTCTATAATGCTGTTGAGAAGCCACTTCAGCTCGCACAAACTGCGGCTGTATTAGAGGTAGACCTTGCGTTTTTAGTAAACATCTTCTTCCTGTTTTGTTTTGAAGAAAGTTTGGGTTCTTGCATAAACTAATGATTCCTGAAAACTATATTTTTTTTGTTTTGTTCTTTTATTGGTGTTTGAAGCATGTAGACAGCAGTGAGTTCGTTTTTCAATGGTATTTTGTGCTTTCCTGGTTTTTTCTTGTCTGAATTTCTCTTCTTTTCCTTGTGGGTTTGGATTCGAAATGTGCTTTATGTCAGATTCTTCATAGTCTAATTGGTAAGCACTTCCTCTTCTTTTTTCCTTCCAAGTTCTAGCTCATTCCAAAATCCATTATTTGAGTGAGAATTAATGTTGGGAAAAGTTTGAAACTTTATGTATGACTATAAAAAGCCTTGCTTTTCTTATTGTGGTTTGTATTGAAAAGGTTTGGTGCGGTCTCCAGTATCAGCAACACTGCCACAGATAGGTTCAAGATTGTATGTAACATGGGTTATCTTGTATAGTTTTCCTGAGGTTAGTCCTCTATTCAACTCCATTATCTTTACAGTTGCTTTCATTATAAGTTCTGGATTGGAAAGCAAATGTGAACTAACAGACAAGAGGCTTGGGATAATTGGCAGCTTCAAACTCACTTTCTTGTCAGTTCTTTGGTCATCAGCTGGTCAATCACAGAGGCAAGTCAAGATTTCATTGTTCAGTTCCTTACATATGTTGTTATTGCACGTCAATTTTGTTTGGTGTTATGTACTAATAGGACAAGTATCCTCGGTAGATCGGTGAGAAAGTTGCATATTTTCCCAGGGACAATCTAAATGTTTAGTCTTATGGCATTATGCAGATTATTCGATATTCTTTCTTCGGGATGAAGGAGG
This sequence comes from Pinacopodium congolense, assembly GCA_028565735.1. Classification (NCBI taxonomy): domain Eukaryota; kingdom Viridiplantae; phylum Streptophyta; class Magnoliopsida; order Malpighiales; family Erythroxylaceae; genus Pinacopodium; species Pinacopodium congolense. Next base: position 2,480,994 of record JAOXYD010000136.1, on the reverse strand, counting down.
CATTTGGTGCTGCACCTTCATGGCACCTGTGGCTAAGGTCTTTATTCAAATACATCGAAAGTTGTTAGCCAAAATAAGTATTTCACTAATAGCTGTTAATTTACTAATGTTCAATTTGTGCCATCCAGGTATAGCACCTTTATGTTGTTGTACCCTACTGGCATCAGCAGTGAAGTTGGTCTGGTGTATCTTGCCTTGCCATACATGAAGGTAGTGTTCATTGACGATACAATACTTGATGGGGCTATGGTAGACAAAATATGTTGCTAATTTGTGTAGTAAATTTTAGTAAAACAATGGAATCTACTTAAATGTGGTCAAGACCCCTGGTAGCTATCAAAATTATTTGAGCCTGATAACATTTCATCAGAAGTGATTGAGCTGATTTCTTCATCACCTTTGACAGAAAACCTTAATGACTGCTCCGAACTTCTCCTCTTCTTCTTTGACATGCATAAGATGGATATTAAAATAGAAACATACCATGATTTGGAATCTTAATGATCTCCTTATATTTCCTCCCTTGAAAGCTCCTTGTGAACAAGTCGCATCGTAAAAAATGAAACGTCTGTTTGCAGAAATATATATATATATATCTATATCTCTGACCAAAATGAGTTTTTGACAGAAATCTGGGAAGTATTGTATAAGAATGCCCAACACATGGAACTTCTCTTTTGATAACTTCTACGCTGCAATTCTTGTCCTTGGCACTTATGTCCCAGGTATTAACTAAGCACTAGGCATTCACTTACCTGCTTAGCTTGTCATTATTTGTGTAGTTGATTGAATGTAATGGTGAACATTGCAGGCAGTCCTCATATGTACACGTATATGCTGGGGCAGAGGAAGAAAGCTCTTTCAAAATCCAAGAGAGAGTAAAGTGGCAGGCAAATGCCCCCATGGGATATACTTGTTTCTCTCGTGACTCTGTTCATAGCTGCCATTTCTATCTCAAAAGAGCTTCTTTTTTTTTTTTTTCAGGACTAGTTACTTGAGCTGATGTAAAAGTTGTATGTGTATTTTAGCCTAACTAATTTGATTATTGCTTAGAAAGTTGGACTTCATGAACTTTAAACTCTGCCCCTTACCTTCCCCTTCTTTTTCCAGTATATTGGCTGTATAGCATCCTTACAGCACTTAAAAGTTCCTGTTCTTCCTATTAATCTATCTTTAGGTATAGTCCTCCTAACTTTGGCAGAGGCTCCAAAAGGAGCTCCTTGATTTTGATATGAAGATAATGGCATATTCTACAAATACAAAAGTAGATGGAAAAAACTAAAAGGAATGGCCTGCAGGCCTGTATATATACTGTAATAATAATAATATTATTATTATATTATAATTATTAATATATTACATAATATTATAATTATATATATATTACTATAATATATATATGTATATAAGGGATTGACACAGCCGCTTATTATTTGTGGGCTGTATAGTCATTTCCAAATAAAATATCTGTTTCTGCAGTAAGTGTTTTGGACTTATAAATGTTTAAAGGGAAAGAAATAGCTATACAGTTGGTAAGTATAATAATAATAATAATATAGTAATAATATAATAGCAATATTATTATTATATAAGAATCGGCCATAACACATCCACTATATGTAATCGATCTTGAAGGAAATGATTGGAGGGCCTTGCATAGGGCCCCTCTTTCGGCTTCCTTTGAGGCTTCCATGAATTCTACTGTCTTTGAAGAATAAATTATAAATTTGCCTCTCTTCACTCTTAAAATTTATAAATAAAACTTAAATTATAAAATTTTAAATTTTCAAAAATCTAAATCTTAAAACTCTAAATTTTAAATCTTAAAACCTTAAATTTTAAATATTAAATTCAAACATTTAAAACAATATAATGTCAATTTTTCAAATAAAAAAAGGAAAAATAGTAATTTCTTAAAATAAAATATTTTTACTTCTAAAAACTCAAGTCAAATTACATATTTACCCTTAAAAGGTCAAGGACAGCTCTCTTCAGGAACTCCCTAATTATTTCGGTGTTGAAAATGCTTTTGCTAATCACTAATAATTTTGTAGTTTATTGGAAAAAAATGCTTAAAACATCTTCCTCTACTAAATTTTAAATTTTAATAAAAACAGTAATTTAATTCTATAAAAAATGTTTCTGCTAATTGCCAAGTTTTAGCCAAAACTGAAAAAAAAAAAAAAAAAGGTCTTATCCACTTACACACAGGACAGGAGATCATGCTTCAGTCTATGCAGAGATTGACTATAATTTCATGAGACAAAATAAAAAAATCGAAATACTTTGGTGACAGTAATGTGTGGATGGAGATGCCATCATGAACTGCAAAACGTAACATCCTTTAGTATGATCACATTTAAAGCAAACATGATCCAACAATCTCAATAAATTTTGGCAAAAAACCATCTTGGCTCTGCATTCTTGGTTGTAACCGAACAATCGGACCGATTAAAATAATTCGTTTCTGATGGTATAAAGGGCATACTTTTGTCAATATTTTGACATGTTTCTATTCATTTTATAATTTTCAACCAGAATATGGTAACCTGCATAAAGAAGACATATTTAAAGGAGAAACGCGAGTTACAGTTAAGCATGAGATAGAATTACGAAAGATTTAATAACCCCAATTTGAGGGACGTATCAAAACTCTCAAAATCGTATGGAGGATCACCGGAGTTGGAGTTGCAGACATTAGTTAAGATTCTGATGACTGTCCTTCCTCGTAAACCAACTTCTCTGTATCTTCCGAAATGTGCATGCGGCCATTTGATATCATCTCCATGACCTTCGACATTTAGCACATTTTGAGACAGCAGTAAACATGTTTCTGTTTTAGTTAGACCGTTTAGTTGAGTTTTTTATTGTAATTTTTAGTTATGGATGTTATATTTTTGTATTGAATTTTATGTATATTTATAAGTTTTTATGTTATCTGTCTTGATTTCTGTGCTGTATTATTTTTTTTTTTTTAATTTTTATAATATTTTTTTATTAATTTTCGTATTTAAAATATCTGAAAACTAAATCAAAAAACCAAAGCTTTCACTTATAAGCACAAGAACGTCTACATGCATTGAATCTTTCATTCTCTTTTGTCGATTCCATTCCCTGCAAAGAAGCTAGCGAAAGTTCTTTTATATACTAAACAAGCGACTCAGAATTACTTGGAATATCATTAACAATGGTGGCACCAATCTCTTCCATAATTTTCTCATTCTGTGAATAACATATGTAAACATTAACAAAAACCCATTATAAAGTGAATCAATTACATCATTTTTTTTAAATAGAATTTACTTACCTTCTTTTCAATCACACGGTTCAACCCAACTTCAGGAGACTTCTCAAGCTGTTGCAGTTCTTCTTTGTTGTCCTTGGAGCTCTTCCCCTCTCATCTGCCTGTTTTAAAGGGATCCAACATAATGAAATGCATGTAAATGATAATGATTCAATAACTAATAACAAGTCAAAGTTATCACTTCCTTGCTTAATCAGGAAGAGTTGCTCTCTGCTACCAGCTGCGTGAAACGGATTCATCGTTACGATGTGAATTACCATGTTTTAGCCAATTGTTCTTGGAGGATCTAAAGTTCAGAAGCATAAAGGCAGTTCATAAACTTATAATTCGTTACGGAATCTTCCCTATTGTATAGGTAAAAGAGAAATGTTGTTCTAATCAATTGTTGAATAGAAATTTTCATACTGTTCTGAAAGTTCTGATGGCTTGCAAGAAAACAAAGGTAAACTACAAACCTGCAACTCAGAGTGATGGTCGTTCCAGCTTAGGAAGAATCTTTGAAAGCAAAATATGCCTTTCCAGGATTTCCTTCATGCTTCATGACAAAAATCATCATAAAGTCATTACCTAAAATGCAACCCTATTATACAATGCACTCGTGAGAGTTATTTAATTATTTGTCATTTATTAAATTTAAATAAATAGTTATTATTTGAATATAATAATTCAAAATATCTAAAATGAAAGGGTAATTATTATCTTAATAGATACATTATCTTTGCATAAACGAGAGGAAGTTTTCTCGAATAAGTCTTTAACTTGTGAAACTCAGACATAATTCAAGTAATTATGTTTAAATCATGCATATATTTAAACCAAATCTAATAACTTCGTGATATTCTTATCAAATGGTATTAGAGTCAATACCTGGGTCGTTGTGTCAGTGAAGACATTAGGCCCTAAAGAGGGTAGATTGTGAGATCCTACATCGATTAAAGAGGAGAACGAAGTACATCTTATAAAAATATAGACACTTCTCCCCCCATTTTAAAGGAGACCCTAAAAGCAAAATCGTGCAGATCGATGATCCAAAGCGAATAATATCTGTGGGTGGGTGGTATAAGCTGTTACAAATGATATTAGAGCTAGTACCTGTGTTGTTGTGCTAGCGAGGAGGCTGGGCCTTAAGAGGAGTAGATTGTGGGATCATATATCAGTTGGAGAGAAAAACAAAGTACATCTTATAAGGGTATAGACACATCTCCTTCACATATGCGTTTTAGTAGAGACTCTAAAAGTAAGACTGTGAGAGTCGGGGGCTCAAAGCGGACAATATCTATGGATGGGTAATTTGTTCTATTACATATGGTATCAGAATCAGTTTTTTTTAATACATATATGCATAATTTTATCTTTATTTGCTTTTGAAATATTTTGGATAAATATATGCATTATTTATTAGATTTCAACAAAAAAAATCAACAGAAAACAAGTTAGATACTTTTTTAAAAATTAAAAATATGTTATCTCGTTAAAATCTTCTGTTTTTTAGATAAAAACATCAATAATTTACATATGAAAGCAAATATTTAACACCGAAGAATTGAGATTTTTAAAGTATATTCTTTGTGTTGTTTTATCTGTTTCTTATTGATCAGTTATGTTTTAAATCTATAGTAATATAGATGAACTCTTTATTAAAGTAGCATTTGAAACCAAGAAAACAGAGAATGCAAACATGGAAGTTCATCAGGTTTCATTTGTTAAAAGTCAAAAGCATTGTCCAACTTATAAATGCTTTTTTCTTTTTTGTGATAACACGGCCTATGACATCAATTCATGTCTTTAATGTGTTAAAAGTCACTTAAGTTAATTTATCTTGATGCATTAAAACCCACTTACACACGATGAAGCCTAAAGGCAATTTTTTTGTTTTGTTTTTTATTAATGGACGTGTTTATGGGATCTTAGCTTGTCTTGATGCTTTTTTTTTAATTTTGGGCCAACATTAAAAGATGATGGTTTGTAGGCCTAGTTTGAAAATAAGATGATTTTAGACTTATTCATGTAAGTTACTGTAGACTCCTTATTTGGGCCTATAGAAATTCACGTCCATCGTGCATCTTGAGTTGTGTTTATTATAACTGGGCTTAGTTTTATTATTGGTGCTTTTGACTATCACTTAAAAGTGTAATATATAGGCCTAATGCATTTATTTATGATATGGGTTAGTTATCACTTAAATTATATGGGCCTGAGAACTTAAGACTTGAGTTAAACATGAATTAGGCTATTTTGTTTTAGGGTTATTTTTTCACTTGGTTTTAAAACATGTTATAGATCTAATTCTTTAATAAATTGGGTTGTGCATGGAATTAATTGAACTTGAGTTTAAATTAGGTTTTAAAGACTATATGGGCTAAATTTGAGTCTAAAAAAATCTCATATCTAATTGAATATTTTAATTAGACTAAGTCCAAATAAATTAGAAATAAGTTTCTAATTGGACCAATAGTTAGACATGAGAAAATAAGATTAGGAATAAGTTTCCCAATTATATTAAAATTAGAAATTAGTTTTCTAATTACATTAACTAATTTGTTTAGTTTAAAGAAAAATTGAAATTAATTTCTAAGTACAAAAAAATTAGAAATATTTCTAATTTCTAATTGAATGAAATTAATTGTATTTTCGTTGATTACATATTAGAAATAAGTTTTTTTAATTTAATTAAACTAAGTTGCATTAGAAATCAATTTCTAATTAAATCAAACTTATAAAATTAATTAGTTCAATTATAATTTAAATTAGAAATAATTTTCAAATTCCATTTAAATTATTCATATTGATTAGAAATAAGTTTCTAATTGATTAGAAATTAATAGCATAATTTGATTAGTTCAAATTATACATTGTCAATAGAATTAAAACGATTTCATTCCGAGTGATTGAAGTTGATTAGTTCAACAACAATAATAATTATTAGAAATAAGTTTCTAATAGGAACTTTTTAGTTTAGTTAAAGACAAGTATATAATTAAAAAATTCTAAATTAGTATAAAATTAGAATTTAGTTTTCTAATTAAGTCAAACTAATTTTTTTAATTAGATAATAATTAGAAATATGTTTCTAATTAATAAAAAAAGTAGAAATATGTTTTCTAATGAAGGTAAACTAATTTATATAAGGAAAAATAAAGTTAGAAATAAGTTTTCTAATTGATATATTAAAATAAAATTAGAAAGAAGTTTTTCTAATTAATATAAAAGTAGACATGCTTCTAATTCAACTAAAATGTTTAGTTTGAAATAAATTTTCTAATTAAAACTAATCTATTTAGTTGAATAAAATTAGAAACAAGTATATGCGATCCAGGAATACTCCTATAATAGGATTATACTTCCATGCTATATGAACAATTGAAGATGCACTCGACTTATCAAATAATGTGATCTATTTGAAAGTATCTTACGTTAAATATGTTTGTGACTAATGTCCTCTAATTCATATAATTTGTTTATTTAAAAAACATGCAGTCAAGTAATGTGCTATTTGGTGGTTATTCTATTCATCTAATATGTTTATCTGAACATTACAATGCATACCATCTTGAGTTGGTTGGTTTCAGGAAAACGTCTTGAAAATGAGAAGACCATGAGTATGGTTTATATCTGAAAGAAGACTATACATCGCCAACTTACTAAGATAGTTGGATGATTATCGTATGCAACCAGGGCAAGATATGAGGACACATGTGACAAATTTTTATGTGATGATTAATGAACTTAAGAGTTTGGATTATACCGGGTTCAGGGATCAATCTCGAGAGATTGATACCTTGCATAAGACATTATTGCCTGTTGATGGACAATAATTGATGCAAAAGTATAAGGTCTATCAAGACTCAGTTTGCATTACAGTTCACACGTTCTTAGTAGAGCACGGGAGGAGGGAAGTATTTAAGAGTATGTTTCATAGTGGTTTACCGTTACATATAGTTAAGATGATTGCATCTTGTACTACATGGCTACTGCTGCTTTATCTTTCTTTTTAATTTGTTAATTTTTTGGAGAATAATTGTCCATTAATGGACATTGCTATGCATTTGTGAATTTTGAAATATGTGCAACATAAATATGTGTCATCCTTATGATAGGTTTTATCACTAAAATCTAAATATAATGAGTGATTACCGATCAATTATTATATGGATGATGATAAGAAACTAGGTGACCTTTTGATTCCATAAGTAATTGTGAAATCGATTATAGTTTCTATTTAGATTGTTGCATCAGATTATTGTGAATGACAATAATGACATAGTAAGTACATCATTGAGGAGGATATGTGTTTGAGAATAATGACTATTGTATTTGAAAATCCTATTGAAAAATTTTCACTCAGGGTAAAAATGAGAATGATGTTCATTTAAAGACTTTAGCTTTTAAAAATCCAACTTAGAAGAGTAAAAAGCTTGTATCTTACTGCATGAAATCATAATGATTCATAAGAGAAATACTGTGACTCGACATAAAACGCTTGTGAGGTATATGTGTAAAACTAGAATGTCCCTAATGATTATGTGAATTAAGGGAGTTTAATTGTGCCAGCAACATACTATTCATAAAGGAATTACACTTGAAGTCTCTCGTCATTGACTAGTAGTCACTCACTTGTTCACTATCCCATTTGACATAAAATATAAATTGAAGGTGAATGCATTCAATGTTGAGGCAATTGCAGCAAGATGTCAAACATAGTTTGTGAAATGAGAGATGTTAATCTTATCTTTTTTTGAATATTTAGTAAGTGAAAGTTTTACACTTTATTTACCTCAAGATTATATGGTATATGAAATAGCATTCAAAATATGAAATAAAGGTGCCGATGAGGTACCTATTCAGACCGTCTTAAGGCTTACGCACCATATAACAAAAGACTATATATCTGAAAGATACTCACAAGAGGATGAAAAGAAAACGAGGGAGTCCTATGATGAGTCTAATATAGAAAGGGATTCTTCCATAGGTCTTAGAAATTTTAAGTTATGATGAGAGAAATCAATCTAAGAAAGGAAAAAAGAAATCATAAGAAAAGTTCTTGTTTGTTGTCATGTCTTTGGGTAGTCTAAGATTTTATATTAATTTTCCATGGTAAAAATGATAAGACTTTTGGAATAATGATGATCATGATTTTATATTTGTTTTACAAGTATAGATAATGGTTAAGCATAGTTATTGCTTTCTTTCCACAATAAACACTTGTAATATGATACTCAATGATGGCTTAGTAAACTTGGTCATATAAGGCATAATCGAATATGTTGACTAGTTATATAGGCTTGTTTTTAAAGGTCTGCGTTACATATAATTTTCTATTGGTGACCATAGTCTTAGTAATGTCATTCGGTCATAAATCATTTGTATGATACTAAGAGCTAGCAATTCATCGTAGTTAAGTTGTTATGATATCTGTGGCAAAATAAATGTGGTATTTGTGGCATAAAGAAAATTATTCTATCACCATTATGAATGACTATAATAGATATAGTCATATCCACTTGAATTCTCATAATTTGAAGCATCACGTGGCTTCTAATAGTTTACAATTTGTGATGAGAATTATTGATATAGACCATTTAATAACTTCAAGAACTGGTCGAGGATAAGTACTTTTTTAGTGTACTTGTCTGAAATTCATGTGTGGAATTGAAGGAATAAACAATTGATTGTTTCATAATCGTATCATATGGATGGTGAGGAAAATAGGAGAATTAGCTCTCTTCATGAATTTGTGAAGTCTCTAATGACATAAGCAAAGAATCCTTAACACCTATTGGGGTGATATATCATTGATAAACAAACTTAGTTGCCTATATGTCTATAGAATTAGGTATTAAACACCATATTTATTATGGACAATAAAGAGACCTAACTTATCACATTTCAAGGAAAATGTTACAAGCTTAGTCCTTGTCATAAGTATAGGAAATAAGGTCCTAAAAGGAAAGATAAGTATCCTTGGTGGATATAAGAAAGGTAAGTAAAGGATGTGATTTCTGAAGCAAAGAGAAGATAGTTCAAAATCTATCTCTTTATATGAGATACTAAATCAGAATTATCTAGTACTTCAAGATTAAATGGATGTGATACATCTGAGTGGGAGTAATTAAGGAGAAGATAAATCAGTTTTTGATCATGACAATTGCAACTTAGTGGGAATTCTTTACTATAGTCTGATTCAAGTGGGAGTAATATAAAAGTATAAAGTTATTTGGTTTATTCAACTCTTTTATGTGCATCCACATATGAGTAGATGAATCTCTACACCACACTTTGGTGTTTAAGGAAAAATGTATTGATAATTCCACAAGAGACTTATAGGTCTAAATATATGAAGAAATGCTCTATCTTATTTGCTAATGATGAACCCATGAGTTATAAAAGAAGAATGAACGTCAATAAGCTCTATATGTAAGACTTAGATAATTGTCCTAAAGGACTTATTATCCTCAAGTTTACATGAGTTATCAAATGTCAGTTGAAAGATTGATGTACCTTTAGTGGTTACACATCATCAAACATTCTAATTTGTTATGAGGTTTACACTTATTTACCTTGTCCTAACTTTAGTAGTTAGAATAGATCTTCCTATACATCAATTAGATGTAAAAAGGCTGTCTGTTCTTAAATAAAGAACAAAATAAAGAACGAGTAGCATGTTCAGTTTACAAGGACTAAGAACATTACTAATCTATATTGCAATCATCAATTTATGGTTGAGAGCAATCTTGAATTTAGTGGCATATGGTGTTTCATATAGTAATCATGTCATATGATTTTAATATGATTCATAACGACCAATAAGATCCAACAATAAATATTTAGAGTTATCGAAATGATTTGTTATTGCTAATAGTAGTTAAATATTTGAAGCTTATTTGACAGCTATGTATGCACAATTGTAAACCTTTCATATTACTATTGCTAAAAGTAAGCAAATGAGTAATAGGTTGTGTATGTGGATGCTACATGATGAGATGAAATTGGTGATCTCACATACATTTTGTTGTGTATGAATAAACACTGGGAAAGGCAATAATAGAGAACTCAAATATTACAACTGAACCAAACACATAAATACTAGCAAAAGTATATCATAAGGGCATAATAGCTTAGAGAAAAGCAACTATGCTATGTGATTATATCAGTGAAGCTGCATTCGTTTATCATTAGGTATTTAATGGAACATATGTTTAACTAAGTATTAAGCATTATCATTTTTTCTTTGACTAATTTTACATGAGAATTCATCTTCAAATTTTGAGAATACTTGATTTTAAATTAAGTATTCAAGTCCATAATAAATGATAAGCATTAGTTTCTAGATATTAAATGTATGTTGGACAGATATATGATGCCTTCTCACACAGACATTCGCCTCTATTACTTTGTAAAAATGGAGATGAGACTATTTTAAGCAATTTATCTAGGTGATACAACAAGAGTTTAAGGCTTAAAACACTAATGTCGATATGAAGTACATTAAAGAGTTATTAATAATGACGCAACTCTTAAGAAATGATATGTTCATTCAATCTATATTAATATGCCAGATGTGAGTTCTAAAAATTGGAATGATTTAATATCTAAGTGAACTCATGCTAGGTATTAGGTGTACCTGAACTATCATCTGTCCAGTATTTAAGGAGAGACATACGTTCTATTAAAAGAGAGTCAATACTATAACACATTAATCATACCATGTGTGCATTATTGACCAATAAGGATAATATAAGTCATATTATCAACTTATATTGTGTCAGGATCCTTTTAAGGCTATGTGAATCTTAATTTTTTAATACCCTTTTTACTCGAGTTCTAATTCTAGTGAATTAAATTAATGATTACTATCTTAAAATGTTACTTGAAAATCATATTTGATTCGATCCAATGGACATTCTAGAAAAGCAAGTTAATTTGATTCAAAGGATTAAGAATAGAGGAAGATTGTTATAATTTAAGTTTGCATTACAAAGTATTAAAACGGGATCGTCTTCTGTGTGGAAGGTAGTATGAATACGAAGAATATACTAACTGAGAATGATATGTTGAATGATGCAATAAATGATATAAGGTATCGCATACTAAATTTGCATATGGATTGATTTACTAATCGAGAGGTCATATATTCCTAACAAATGTATGAGAATGTTCTCTCGTAGTATACTAGTCACACGAGTTATTGGACTAGTATGAGAAATGCAGGAGTTTCAAATTGGATAAACCCATCATTTTTTAGTGGGAGATGATAGAAAATTACACCCATAAGGGTTATTTAGTCATTTATCATTTATTAATTACGAACGGGTAGTTACTATTTAAATATAA
>JAOXYD010000136.1:2435514-2469259 GCA_028565735.1 Pinacopodium congolense | reverse complement strand
AGAACATTTAAGCACTAAAATAGGGTTAAATTAACATTAAATAACATCTAAGAATACTACAAATTTAACCCCTAACATTAGACCACCATAACATTGAGCTCTAAGATGCTAGCTCTTGATTTGCTATTAAGTACAAGAAAGGTAAGGAGTTATCTAGTTCAGCCCTACCACCACTATAGAACAAAGAGACATTAAGTGATAGCTTTGATGATGAAGGGGAAGGCTAGGAAATAGTTCTCAGCATGATAGAGCAAAACAACAAAAGGCTGGACGGTTGCATAGACACCATAGAGGCATAGTTAAAGCAAGTCCTAGTAATGCTACTAAGTGAAGAAATTATTGATTTTTTTATGGTACAAGGAGTATAAGTCCCCTATAAAACATCGTCACTACTGAAAACTCCAAATGCTCTCCTACCGTTATCTCTTTTATTTCTTTCCTACTGCATTGATTATGTTTGTTTATTTATTCTTATATTGCTTTTGGCATTGATTACAATGTGTTGTTTAAGTGTAGGGAGGTTGTACATGTCTTTGTATTACCATTTTGTTTATACATTTGCATTTACAATATGTTTTATTATTGTTGATTGTGTTGTTTATATGTATTATGTTGCATTTTTATTGTATTATGTAATGTGTCCTTGTGTGCGAGTGTTTCAATTGCATAAAATTGAAATAAATGAGCTTAGTTGTGAACATGATCAATTAAGGTGTGAAGAAGCATTATCTTATGAAATTTGTAGCTTGAGTGTCTTTCCATTTAATATAAAATTTTATTATGACATTATATATATTCTATACTCTACGACACTTTTTTAGATGCACTTGTAGTAAAATGAACTTTATTCGGTAGGCATCATTAGTGAACTTTCATAGGAATAGATTGATTAGGAAGAAATGATGTAGGATAGAAGTATAAAGTGAAGTAAATGCAATGTGAATAAATTATTAAATACAAAATTCCTATTATGATAGCCTTATTGAAAATTAGGCTTAAAAATAAAGCTTATAGCTAGTTGTGAGTTGTGATAAGTAGAGTAACCAGAGGACATGCGAGAAAATTTTTTTGCCCTTGCTTAAAAAAGTTAGAATGACACTCCAACCAAGCTGAAAAGAATGTAACCTAGCTAAGTAATCGAGAAACATTTACCACAAAATGTTTGTTTTCACATTAAAAGACTAAGCGATTAGCCAAAGTGAATGTAAAATTATTGTTCTTAAAATGAAAAGTGAGAGCCTATTGATAAATAAAATTTTCAAGATATTTCCATGATTGGTTACCTAGTGATAGTGTACCTTTTAAATGATAAATAAAATTTAATGCATCCTTACAAGAGCCATAAATGTAAGAACAGGGTGATAATATCTTAGTTAATATGCATATTCAATTCAAAGACACTTGAATGCAAATGGAACAAGTTAGTGTTTTGGATATTCTTGAATGATTGATGTTCTTAGGTAAATTAATTTTACTAAATTCTATGCCATTGTTACATTGTTGGATGGTTATGTGGTGTTGTTTTATTTTGTGTCTTTAGTTTTGTTTAGGGACAAGGAAAGTTTAAAGTGTAATGAAGTTGATAGGTGTGTATTAAAGTGTGTTTCCAAGGTTGTAAAGTGTGTTAATAAGTGTTTTTAGGGTTATAAGTATGTGCTTATGGCTTAAATTTATGTTATTGTTGATGTTTTGGGTGTTTTATGTTATAATTGTTGAATTAGGGCAAGGACTAATCTTATTTGAAGGAATATCTAATATGTTTTAATATTGAGTAGAAGCAGGGGGTCACTTGGAGTAGATGGAGAAGAAGCTAGGAAGACAACTTTATGCATGATCATGCACATCTGTAATCAAAAAACTTGACACCCTCTATCACAATCATTCAATGCCCAAAAAACAAACCAAGCAGGAAAGTCAACCTATTTTTGACTATGCTGGAGAGTTCCTTAGTACCCTTTTTTATTATTTATTAAGGCCTTAAGGATCTTAGACAGGAAAGAGGATTTCTTTCCTCAGAACCATGTGGTTAAGAGTGTTTTTCTTCTCTTTCAGCAAAAATGGGAGTTGTTCGAGCTATTCTCGTTGGCCAGGTTGAAGTAGTAGTTTTTAGTTTTAAAGGATTAGAGTCACATGTGATTGATGATCTGAAGTTATTTTATGAACAAGAATAACTAGAAAACCCTAAGAGCAACCCTTAAAGGGTTAGAAGATATCTACGGAAAAAGAAAAATAAGAAAATGGTGTCTAGAACAAGAGAAACACAAGATCAAATAGCAAAAACTTAAGAACAACTCATGTTTCAAATTTTCCAGCATAAGGGTAAAAACGACAAGACATTCAAGCTACAATTGTTTTCTTCTCTTTCTTTGCATTTTTATGTTAAATATAAATATTTATGATTTAATCATAGTTATGGATTATTAAACTTCTTTTAGGGATTACTCTTGAATTGTTTTTATTAAACTCTCTTCCTATTGATCAAATACATATATAATTTGTGATGCTTATTATGCTTCTTCTCTTATTTGAATAGAAAGATTGAATTGGCTATTTATGTTATGTTACACAATAAAAATTAGTACCATAATAGACCTATAAACTTCAAGTTAATGGGAAATTAAAGAGAAATCATAAATTTTTGTTAATTACCTATAGGATTATTTTAAATACAATTGGTTGGTTAAGAAGAGTTTTGAAACATCAAGAATTGTGATTGAAATCCTATCTACTTCTATTGGGATTACTTTACTAGATCTCGAGAGAATGTAATCAAAACCAAAAGATATCTAGGATTAAGCATCATTAAATCAATAAGGTAAAGGGAAGACAAATAAGGATAGAAATAATTCTTAAGTATTTATCATTGATTAATCTCAAGCTCACTGCTACATTATAAATTGTTCAATTGTCAATTTGTTTTAGGTTAGTATATTTTCAGCTACAATCATTCTATTAAACAAAGTGCAATTCAAACTAGTACGTGATTGATCATAATCCTCTTAGGTGACTAAGTATAATCCTTGAGGGAACGATACTAGTTATACTACAAAAATACAACTCGTACACTTGTGGTATAACACACGTAACATAACACAATGGTTCAAAATTGACAAACATTGAAGAATTTTATTGCTTTCACTTTTAATCCTAATTTACTTTATATTAACTATGTTGATGATGAACCTGAATTTAAAATAAAACATAGATTGATTCATTCATTGCCTAATTTTAAAGGTTTTCGTGGCAATAACTCTTGGAGTTTAGGCTACATCACTGATCTAAACAATTTATTGAAAGAGCTTCATGTAGCATGCTCAAGAATGAAGCCTACCGGTGTCAAGATTAACTAACTAAAGCTAAAAGCTTTTCCTTCTGCCTTACTTGATGCTATTAAAAAGTGGTGGTATGATCTACCATTAGGGTCTGTTACCATATGGGGTTGAATGCAACAATTGTTTCATGAGAAGTATTTTCTTGCATTAAGAGAAAAAAATATTAGAAAGGAAATTTATTGTATTAGACAAGATACATGAGAGTCATTACATGCATACTAGGAATGTTTTAAGAAGCTCTATAATAGTTGTCCAAATCATCAGACTAGTGAACAGCTTTTAATATAGTACTTTTTGGAGGGATTAATTCTTATAGGTAGAAATATGATAGATGCAGCAAACAGTGGAGCACTGATAGATAAGACACTAGATAATTCAAAGAAGTTGATGGTAACTATGACAGCTAATTTATAATATTGTATAAAGATAAACGACATAACATCATCTACATAACATGTTAAGGAAGTAAGCATCTCAAAGTTGGAGCAATAGCTAGCTAATCTCACATCCTTAGTAGAGCTAGTGGTTATTAGTAAAGGATATGATAAAGTGTATGGAATATGCTCCTTTTTAAATTATCCTATTCATATTTGCCCTATATTACAAGATAAGCAATGAGGATAATAAAGGAGATATAATCCTTCTTCATCTTATAATTTATGATGGAAGGATCATCTTAATTTTATATACGGGAACATTCAATAAGGAAGAACTTCAAATTTCAAACCTTTTGCCAACCAATAATAGTAAAGGTTCAATTATCCACCAAGATTCTACCAAGTTCAGTCATAATTTCCACTAGACCTCCATCCAAATAAGCACCACAACAAATTAGTTGAATATCATTAGAGGAGATAGTGAAAATTTTGGCTATGAACACTCTTCAATTCCAACAAAAAGTGAGGAGTGGTTTAAAGAACTTGGGAAAATCAAGTGAACCAGTTAGCAAAGTTTTTAGAAAAATTACAAGCTCAAGATTTTACCAAACTTCCTAGCCAAATAGAGAGAAATCCTTAGGAGAATGCATGTGTTATTTCTTTATAGGGTGACAAGTAGTTGGAAGTCTTAAGAAAAAGAAAAAAGAGAAAGTGAGAAACCAAAAAAGGGAGAGAGCATAATTTAGGAAAAGGGGGAGGATGAAAAATCTCCTAAGGTTAGTGATACACCTTGCATTGCTACTAACCAAGTTTCTTTTCGTTTCCTAGTAGGTTAGTAAGAAATAAGTAATAGGAAAAAGAAAAAAAGGTCCTAGAATTTTTCTATCAGGTGGAGGTGAGCATACTTTTACTTGAGGTTATTAAACAAGCGTCACACTATGCAAAGCTTTTGAAATATTTACGCACAAATAAGCAACATTTGAAGGGAAATGAAAAAGTTAGCCTGCAATAGAATGTTTCAATCATATTTCAAAGGAAAATTCCCTAAAAATGTGGGGATTGTGGTATATTCACCATCCCCTATAGAATATGTAACATGATACATAAAAGTTATATGTTGGATTTAAGAGCTTTTATCAATATAACACCACTTTCAATTTTCAACGTTCTTAGCTTAGGTGCTATGAAAAAAATTATCTTATTATTAAACTAATTGATCACTCTAAAACTTATTGTAAAGAGGTAATTGATAATTTCTTGGTGTAAGTGAACAAATTTGGTTTTCCTACAGATTTTTATGTTCTAGATATACAAGATGAGAAATTCCTAGTCCATCACCGATTCTAATGTGGAGACCATTCCTAAAGACATCTCATATAAAAAATAATGTCCATAGCAATTTATTGAACATGGATTTTTATGAAGAGGTGATACAATCCAACATTTTTTATATTATGTGATATCCTACTAATTGTTATTTTGTTTTAAAGATAAATTTTATTGATTCTTTAACAAAATAGTTGTGTTTTCTTTCTTCCAATGACTCATTAGAGCTTGTTTTAATAATTTCTATGGAGAAAAAAGCATACACTCAATTGAAGAAGAAGTTTGAGTTAGGAGATGTGATTTAGAAAGTCGTTTCTTCCTTAGAGATACTTCTTTACAACTCTGATAAGTACGCATCCTCATTCTTAGATTTGTCTACTGTTACTAACAAGGTGTGACCTTCTATTCTGGAGGCACCTAAAGTAAAGTCAAAACCACTACCAATTCATTTTATGTACACATTTTTAACAAAAGACAACACTCTACCCATTATAATAGCAAGTAATCCTACTTCAAAGTAAGAAGAAAAGTTTGATTGGGTGCTTAGAGCGTAAAAGACAACATTAGGGAAGACTATTGCACAAATAAAAGGGATTATCCCCTCTTTATGTATGCATAAGATCTTTTTAAAAGAAGGTCTTACACATATAATGTAAGAACAAAAGTGACTCAATGTATCAATGATGGAAACGGTGAAAAAGAAAGTACACAAGCTTTTAAATGTAAGTGTTATTTATCCCATTTCATATGGTGAATGGGTTTGCCTATTACAAGTAGTTCTTAAGAACTCGAGGATCACCATGGTAAAGAATGACAAAGGAGAGCTAATGCCTACTCGAGTGCAAAATGCATGGAGGGTTTGCGTGAAATACTAAAAATTATATTTTATGAATGGGAATGATCACTTTCCCTTACCTTTATTAATTAAATGCTTGATCGTCTTGTTGATCAGGCTTATTATTGTTTCTTTAATGGTTATTCATGATATATAATGATTGATATAGCTTTAGAAGACCATGATAAGATGACATTGAAATGCCTATATGGTTTATTTGCATATTTTCATATGCCATTTAGTTTATACAATGCACCTGTGACTTTTTAAAGATATATAGTAATTATATTCTTTAAATATCTAGAGAAAATCATAGAATTTTTCAGGAATGATTTCACTATTCATGGAAATTCTTTTGATAAGTGTTGGAATCACCTCACATTACTACTTAAATTATGTCTAGAAACCAACTTTATTCTTAATTGAGAAAAATGTCAGTTTATATTTCAATAAGATATAATTCTAGGTTATGTGGTTTCTATAAAGAGAATTAAAGTTGACAAAGCTAAGATAAATATTGTTTAATCCTTACCTTACCCTGCTACATTCTTTCCTTGGTCGTAGAATATTCTGTCATAGGTTTATCCAAAGTTTTCTAAATATTGCATAACCATTATGCAAAATATTTCAAAAAGAGTTTGATTTTTTGTTTGACGAGGAGTGCAAAAGAACGTTTGATCTTTTGAAGGAGAAGATAGTCATTGCATCAATCCTACAACTACCCAATTGGGATCTTTCATTTGATGTGCAACGTTTTGAAGGTTAGACCCTAACATTCTAAATTAAAAGCAAGGATTAGAAAACAAGACCTCAAGGATTCTTTTATTCCTGTTGGTTTAGTTGAGATATACGTTCACAGATTGAAAGATTCAGAAAGGTTGTGATTACATCTTCTTGAAGGTCGGCGTGAATTGCACTTACGAATTGGTTTCAGAGAGTGGGCGGATCAATTGAGGAATGGCATCAATGGACTCACCGAAAAATTCACGGACTGAGGGCATCCTCTTCGTCAACAAACGAAGCTCTTTAGAAGCTTCTTTTTGGTTAGAAGGCATGGACATCTCCTGAAGCATTGATAGAAAAATCTGCTTCCAACAACAATCAATGTGGAAGGAAACCAGAGACTTTGCAGCGATAGAGAAACTATAGATGAATCAGCCACAGGTGGGGGACATGATAGAGAAACCAAAGGCTGAAGACGCGACTAAGAGACGCCAGTGCAAGGGAGAAGAGGAAAAAAAAAGAGTTGCTTTTTGAAGTTGAATGAAGAAGACGGACCGCTAGCGGCATAGCTGGAGAAGAAAAGCATTAACGGAGAAATGTTAACAGCTACACCACTAGTTGTTAATGCTTTCTCCATTTTCTGTTAACGGAGAAATGTTAACAGAAAAGTTAGAACACTTTTTTTTAAAAAAAAAGATGCCACCTGTCCAATTTAACAGAAAAGTTAACAGTATTAATAAGTCCGTGTTGAATTTAAACGTTTTATAAATATTAGGGTTCTTTTAAACGTTTTTAAAATGTTAACGTTCTTCTTAAATTCTTCAAAACGTTAGAGTCTAACTTAAATTAAATTTAAAACGTTATGGTCTATTTGAGCATTTTGCCATTAAAGAAATCATTCAGAGTTTCCAACTTGAACGGTGTAGTTTAGAAGTCACTTCTATTGAGCAATATGTAAAATTAGAAATTCCTAAGAATCTTATAACTCTTTGAAGAAATCAAAATCATATACACTTATATACACTTACATATTGGCGTTATTCATTTAGTTCTAACATTTCATGGACGGAAAGAGATTTTTGCTACTATAATAATTTCCCTTCTAGATGGTGCTTATACAATGTACCAAAATGCTTTGATTGACACAGTGTTGATCACATTTAATGATGGCAGTGTATCCTTACTACAACTGCAGATTTTAATATCTAACTTGATGATCCTACTATGTTTGAAAAACTTCAAGTTCAGATACAGATCATCAGAGCAGAGTAAGATCCTTCAATCATCATAGCTACTTTACATCATCAAACAATTTATCGTCTATAGAACCATGTTATTGATCTTAATTTCCCAAGTTCCACTATAATTGTCTTTACATGGTAGTTGATCGTACTAATGACAATACCACCACATTCAAATTCTAAAACAATTGCCCTCTAGCAAGCTTGAGAGTTTGATGCCTACCAAAGGGATTACAAATTATCAAAAAGTATTTCATGCTCTTCATCGCATTGTATTCATACTATCGATCCTCTTATTTTGCGAACATTAAGAGATGCATCTGTCCAATCCACCTTCACTAGGCCCAATGAAAACCAACTTGAGCCCTTAAACTCATAAACATCTAGTCCTATCTTCATGTTACAACTTGCTTTCTCTTATAAAGATATTGAAGATGGATGCCTAATCCATGTAGTAGAACTTGATAGTTTATGTGTCTATATTAGCCATGGGTGTTGACCCTTTATGTGTGATTTAAATTGTCCTTATTAGTTGGATTCTTGTGATGATGATGAGTTTTATGCGGCTAAGATGAAGACTAAGAAGCAAAAGAAGTAAAGACTTCACTGACATCCAATGAAACCAATCAGACCCCATTATGACGATTAGGATCCAATGTCTAGACCATGGGTTGGGCTTAAAAACCTAAGACTCAAACCACAAAGTCTTTATAAATTGCTAAAGGTCATTAGAAAAGAATACTGGTTTCCTTAAGAGGAGATTCCTGGTTGGCCCGAGCCTATTATATCGATTATTCCTACTGTTAGTCCTACACCCATTCCATGTAGGATGATGAGACCCTATGAAGAAAAATTTCCTCCTTTGTAGAGGAAAACAGATGACACTGACAAAGTCATTTCAAATCCCTATGTCTGGTCCATATGTATCATTACCCATGATATCTTTGTCTTCAATCCTATTGATGAAGTCTTTAATTGGCAAAATTGAGAATGCTATCACACAAAATAAGATTCTTCGTGGTATTAATCATAAATTGGATGATCTTACGCAGCAAACTTAAGTTACACAAAATAAAGTTGATGTTATGCATTTCAAATTAAAAAATTATATACTTTTCTACAAATTAAGTAAAAGAGATTCTCAAATGGATTGAGACTGAAATGAAAAAAGAACAATCCAAAACTATTTACAAGGCTTATCCTACATCTATTCTCATTATTCGACCTATTTATGTACTGTAGCCTATCCTAAGGTAGTTGATTATGAAAATATTTTTAAAATGAATTATCCATAACTCAAACATCATATCTTAGGACCAATACCTGTAAAGTCTCAAAAGCCCAAGCTTAAAAAGTGATTTGCGCCCAGCTTCCTCATTTGCCAAACATGTTAATCCTTGGGCAAAACCTTTACAAACTAAAACTCCACCAACTTCCCCACCTAAGGCTCAACCTACTTCTTCTACTAGGAAAGAAAAAGCTCTTTAACGAGAGTTCATAGCAACTCTCCACCTGGTATTTGAACCCAACACCGAGGAATCTGGCAGTCATGTATGCTTCTCCAATGACTTTGATATTTTTAAACAATTTATATACTTGTCTAAATTAGCTCAGACGATGATGGTCGTATAATGCACTTCTTAATAAACTGAGCTTGAACCCGAAATAAGTGAAGCTGAATCCACAGGAACTGAACCCTTTAAATCTTAACCACCACTTATACTAATGGCTTCAGCCAGACCTACATCAAGACCCTAGTTCACATTTTACAATCTTCCTCCTACAAAATGAAGGGATAATCTTCATGAATTTGGTACTTGAATTGATTTGCAAATGACACACCCTGATGCCACTTTATGTGAAATTTTAACATAATCCACTTCTCGGTGACAAAGTGTTGATAATTATCGAAAACTTCAATATGTTTAAGTTTCATCTGTTGGTATTCTTTTTAGCCTTATTTACAAAGAATTTATTAAAGATTTCTACTTAATTGGCAAGCAAAGTTGTCAAGCATACTTTGAAATGAAGTATTGTTTTTTATGTTGTAAAGACCTCAAAATGCATTTTTAACATATGGAGACCCCAACATTACAAGTGAATTCTCCCATACTTCCCTTCCTAATGATCATGTTCATTTAGCCCTCTCTCTAACACTTCTCTTTCTCTGTCAAGTACGTATAGTATTTACAATCATAATCGATCATGGACTTGTAATATTAAAATAATCATCTCTACTCAATGTCCTAAGGTTAAAAAAATCATCCAGAGTTTCCGACTTGAATAGTGTAGATTAAAAACCACTTGTGCTAATCAATATGTTAAAATAGAAATTCCTACGATCCAATTGAAACTTAAAGGGTCATAGGGATCTAAGTACGTGGTGTTGTTACTTACAGACACCCTTAATGGTAATCCAATAAAGTCAACCACTGATAAACATGCTTCCAAGCCCCATATCATTATCACAACACTATAAAGTTCCCAACCAATAAAATCTAAAGCATCAAATATCAAGTAGATTTTTTAAACTAAATCCCTCGCAGAGATTAGAGTTATTTAAAAACAACTCTAGGAAGGATCCTAGGTATTCTAATCGAGCTACAAGCCCTTTCTCTCTTTAAGAAGTGTCAATTCTCAAGGCCTAACTATTATGGATTTGAACTGACCAATCATTTTCGTATAACTTTCATTCATAACTGATTTTATGGTCTAAGAATTTCTAATGCACAAGATCTTTATATAGAGGCAAATGCAGAGCATACTTATCTTTCTGTATGACTGTTACTACATTATTAAAGAATCGAGCTTTTAGGAGAGGGAAAACTTAGAAAGAAGCAACAAGATAGAAAATAATTATAATATTATTAAGAGAATTCAAACGTGATTACAAAGGAAGAGAAGTCTTGCTTTTATAGGCAAAGGTTAAAAGACAAGTCAAAATATAATAATTCATACTGGGGCTTACAAGGACCACTAAACCAAACACTTTAAACTAAAGCATAATGAAAGTTATAATTATTGAGAAACATAGGTCCCTAATAAAGGAAATAAGATTCCTAAAGGATAAGAAGAAATCTTTTAACTAGATCTTCTAATGTATGCCAAATTTTATGAGCAAATTCATATATTGAAACCCTATTAAATTCATTCCTATCTAAGACATAAAATAATATATGTATGATCTTATTATTCGAGGATACTAATCTCTTATTGCAGATATCTTTTTATCTCTTATAATTTTAATAGGGATATGAAGTCCATTTGAAACAATTTTTCACATGCTTACTTTTTAACCCTCAAGAAAAATTTTATCTTAGTCTTCTAATATAAATATTCATTACTTTAAAAAATGGTGCTCTAATAATTTTTTGCCTCTCTTGTTTAAAAGAAGATATTAATGTGTTCAAATGTGACATTTTTTTGTCTTATCTTTATACTCATTATTTAACTAGAAATATATTTATGTAAGCCCTAACTTGGATACCACTTGTTGGCCCTATATAGAACTTAAAAGATGGGTTAACTAAAATTTTTAAAATAGAAATGAATTAATTAATTGGCTTAACCTTCTGAAAAAGGAGTTACATATAAAGCTGCCTTACAAACCTTCTAGCTAGCTTTTCATGTATGAATCAACCTAGTTAAGTATCTGGGCCACGTAATAGCACACGCTTTTTGTTTTTGGGTTGGACAGCGTGGAAACTGCCGGCCATCCAAACCTCGTGGGCTATTTTCCCCCCAAACTCCTAAAAGAATAATTATAATTAATTTTAATATTTAATTCCAATAAATATACATAATAAAACTTTTTAAATAATATATATCATATCATTTATTCAATAATAAAAGAAAGAAAACTCTCTCTCCGTTCGAACTGCAAAGTTGCAACTTTTATCATAAAATTTAGCCAAATACATTGGAAAACGATTTTATTAATAACATTATATTTAACTTTCAATATATATAATTAACTGATTGTGTACATTCTTAAAATTTATTTAGATAATATTAAAAAAATCAGAAATTGTATAAAAATATATTTTATTGGTGTTATATATTACTAATAATATGATTATCTAGTTATTAAAATTACATTTTGTGAAGGAAAGGCTTTCTTTAAAGGGGCATCAATTTTTTCCTTATCATGCCTGTATATATTGGAAAAAAAAGGTTAATGACATGTAAGTCTATTAAAAATAATTATAAATTAAATATTTTCTAATTAACTTTTAATTTAAATTTTTTTAGATTGAAAAATTATTATTCCTTATTCACATCTATATTTTGATTGCTTTTACTTAAAAATACAAATCACTTTTATTCAATTCATAGATGTTAAAAAATTGTAACAGTCTTTCCTATATTTAATTACATAATTATGATGCAGATATATTATATTATATATATAAATAATTGATTTAAAATTAGGGCCTTCCGTAAATATAATTATACCAACAATGTAGACAAGCAAAGCAAAAGAAAAGTATTAAAAAAAATCATATTTGCTTCGAGCCAAACAAAATCGAGGGGTCCTGGAGAGTGAAACGAAGACAAATCTCTACCGCTACTTCCACTTGCAACCCTAAACCAACCACGAAACGATGTCGTTTGGTTTTTGAAAACCATCAAAATCAAATGCACGGAGAGGGAAACTGATGGAGCCAGCCAGAGCCAGTACGTACCAAATTTAACTCAAATAAATAACAAAACAAATAATCGATAATGCACAAAAGAAGATGAAAAAAGTTCAAATGAGGTGAAGATTCACGAGAGATTGTGGACTGGAGTCTAGAAGGTGAGAGAGGTTGGCGTTAATTATTGTAATGGCGGAGCAGAGGAACAGGTGGGACTGTGACCTGAGTGGCTTCGAGACGAGGAAGTCATTGGCCGTGCCGGAGCCTGACGACGGTCACAAGTTGGTGACTCCGTCAATTGTGTGGCGCCACTCGATCTCTTCCACGGCGTCGGTTCTTCCTCGCGAGAATTCTGACTTCTCCGAGCAAGCTCTCGCCTCCAAAGTCCAGCGATTGAAGGATACAGTCAAGGTGAGCTCAGTGATTAGTGGAAATGTGAGGAAATGTGAGGATATTTGAGTCGATGGAGGCGGTTTCAGAATCTTAAGTCGTAATTCTATTATATATATATTGAAAATTTATTTTTTTTCTGGGTGCCAGAAATGTTCTAAATATTGTTTTGGTGCAGTCTGTGAAAGAAGATTACTTGGAGTTGAGACGCGAAGCAAGTGAACTGCAGGAGTATTCTAATGCAAAACTCGAGCGAGTTACCCGCTATTTAGGTGTTCTTGCTTCCAAAACTTTTAAGCTAGGTAAAAATTTTAGCTCTTCAATTAATATTCTACATGGAACATTTCCCAAGCAATTAAGTCATTTTGATCTTTCAGTTCAATGAATTGAATATTTAGGGTTGATTTTAATGTTTTATTTTTAACGAGGCTGTTTGTGGGAACATCTGATTGATGATTTGCATATGTTGCTGAAATCTGCAAATTTTATGCATCTGTTTATGTAGGCAGGCTGTCTTGCTTCTTCTTCTTCTTCTTCTTCTCAAGGTTTTCAGGTTATATTCACATGTTTGTTGTGTCTGAACTGTTTAAATACCAGATCAAGTTGCACTTGAAACTGAAGATAGAATATCTCCGTTGATTAATGAGAAGAGAAGATTGTTCAATGAATTGTTAACAGCCAAAGGTTTGTATTGAAAACCTTTATAGAGTAAAAACTCGCTCTGTCTTTCTTTCTCATACATATCAGAAAATTTGTAAAATTGTTACCCAATTTTCTTTCATGATTTATTGTCATAATGCCACATTTTCTATTTTTGTTTGAAAAATATTTTTTATTTTCAGGGAACATTAGAGTGTATTGTCGCGCTAGACCATTGTTTGAGGATGAAGGCCCTTCTATTGCTGAGTTCCCTGATGACTGCACAATCTGCATAAATACTGCCAATGACACTCTTTCCAATTCTAAAAAGGATTTTGAGTTTGATAGAGTTTTTGGACCTCATGTAGGACAAGGTCTCACATTGGTGTTTTTGTGTTCATTGTTGTTCTTTGTTGTTCCATAATTTACATAATACGACATGATAATGGGTTTTATGCGATGTGCCTTTTGACTTGTATTTATTTGGTCATGTGGCAACACAATGCAGGTTTGTTGCTTAAGTTCTTAAGTTTAATGTTTGTTTTGCAGCTGAACTTTTTAGCAATGTCCAACCATTTGTGCAGTCAGCATTGGATGGATACAATGTTTCTATCTTTGCCTATGGACAAACTAGCTCTGGAAAGACATACACTATGGTATTCTGAGAATAAAAATGGAGAAATCTTTTAGTAGTGTGAACTTTATCTTGTTTGAATATATTTGATTTTCTAGTAGGATTGTTTACTTTCTTCATGGTTTCAAATGCAGTTTGGCCTGTGGTAGGACTTGTAAATAGTCTGAGATGTTCTAGTGCAAGACCTGAGAGTGTTCTTTTTGTTTTTGGTCTGTGCTAGATATCCTTTGGTAATTAGAATGACTGACTATTTGATTGGAATAAGTTTCACTATCTGATACACAGACCCTTTGGATAACTAAATTTTCATCTCCCAGTTCGTTTGAACACACAGACCCTTTGGATAACTAAATTTTCATCTCCTGGTTCGTTTGAAAGTGTTTAAGCAAACCATCACACTCATTTGCACAGGAACAACTTGCTTTGTTCCTATCTGTTGGATGGTTTTATGTGCAATTTGAATTCTTTTAGAATCTAGTTGTCTAGTCAGTGCTTTTTAATCAATCTTTTGTATGCTATACAACATTTACATGCAGCAGTTTATCTTCAGTGTGCATATAGTTTTATATGAACCAAGTTTGCATTATTTTGCATGTTGAATTGGTTTTGCTAACGTGATTCACTTTTCTCAGCAAGGATCTATTTATGATCGGGGTTTATATGCACGTTGCTTCGAGGAACTGTTTGGCTTAGCTAACTCAGATTTAACTTCAACTTCTCGATTCAATTTCTCAGTTACAGTTTTTGAGCTCTACAATGAACAGGTTTCTTCTGTTCAACATTTACACTTTCTCCCAATAAGGGGCAGTTTGATTTGTAGTTGAGCATAAATATTTTTTTACTTCTCTGATTGAGGTGATTTTTTTGCTTTTATAGATACGGGATTTATTGTCAGAGTCTGGGAAGAGTTTGCAAAAGATCAAAATGGGATCGACTGAATCTTTTGTAGAGCTTGCACAAGAAAAAGTTGATACCCCGCTGGACTTCTCTAGAGTCTTAAAAAGTGCATTTCAGTGCCGGGGACATGACTTGTCAAAGTTCAATGTTTCTCATTTGTATGCATATACTCTCTATGCCCCTGTAACATATGCTTGTTTGTTGTTAGAGTACTGACGTGATTTTATCTGATTAAATACAAAATGCCTGAAATTGTCAAACACTAGTTCAATTGATGTTAAAGGTTATATAGCATCATCATGGCTCCTTATTCTTTAGTTGAAATATTCACTTGAGCACTAAAATTTATAGGTTATACTTAACTTAATGTTGAGACTTGGGTTAAAAAACAATTATATGGCACAATTGTTCATACAATCTAACAAAAGACCAATGGTGTGTCTTATTTTGGAACTCTGAGCTTAGGTTGTAGCATGTTAATATAGGTATTCTCTGGTTACTTGTGTTGTAACATGACATGGGATGGGATTGGGCTATAAATGTTGCACTTTGGATATTAGTTGGCAACAACCAGGCTTGATCTTTTAAGAGTTTGACATCTAATGGGATCCCAGGCCTCATAAATTATTTGAAGTTCTGGTTGAATGTGGTTTTAACTTGATGCTAGAGTTGTTACAATTTAATAGGTCAAGTACAATGAGTGTATAGAACACTTTTAGTCAAATGCTCTTTGTCAGGGGTAGTTATGGTCAAAATATGATTGAATCTTCATCCTAAAATGTAAAGTATGTGGATGAATGAAATGAAAAGTAGTAGCCAAAGAAAGGATAAAATTCAATGCATGTACCTAGGATACCTAGCTGTTGTGTCCGTTGTCCCTTTGGTGTTTCATTAGGGTCAATGAACTTGATAATTGTGGCTATCTGTGGTTTGAATCAGGATTGACTCTTGAATTGGAGATGCACGTGATGTCTTTTAAGCTTTGTATTGCAATGCATAAAATTAAGTTAAAATGACTGCTACTTCTCACAACCTATGGCTCACATGCAATAAATTTATGGCACAAAGGCATGAGCTGAAAAAAAATTAAAGCTGGAATTAAGAGGTGTGAAATTCGTCTTCAGAAATAAGTTCCCATAGTAGAAAAATTCAAAGAACTGTTGTTATGCACATAATTCAGTATGAAAACATGTCATTCTATGTGCTTCTATTTTATTTTATAGAAGCACTAAGTTGGGATCTCTTATTCATTTTTGTTCTTGTTCCCATTGTAGGATTGTTACAATTCATATATTTTATAACAATGTGATCAGTGGAGAAAACTTATATAGCAAGCTTTCTCTTGTTGACCTTGCTGGAAGTGAAGGTTTAATTACAGAAGATGACAGTGGAGAACGCGTGACAGATTTGCTACATGTGATGAAATCACTTTGGGCGTATGTTTCTATTGGCACTTTCTGTTCATTTTTAATATGTTATTGGTGTTGTGGTTATCAACTAGGAGGCCATTTCATTATAGTTGTACAAGAAATTTTGATATCCAAGTGAGAAGGCCAGACCTTATGGTAGTTATTGTCTATTGAATAGAATTGCCTGCCTTTTGAAACATGGAGAAGAGAAGTTTGGGACACAGAGAGCACTTGAGACATTAGGATGTTATTAAATCTTGTTGACAGCAGCAATGAATTGAGAACCGGTAGTATTTTACAGGATTCTCCAGTCAGTTGTATGTGATCTCAATACAACTCATGTGTCAAATGTAGGTTGGGAGATACTTTATCTTCACTGACTTCAAAGAAGGAAGTTGTTCCATATGAAAATTCGATGTTAACAAATATCCTTGCAGACTCTCTAGGTATTGTATTTCTTCCTGTTTTCTGCACTTGGTTAGGCTGCATAATTTCAAAACTAGTTTTCAATGTGTGCCTCTCCTTTTGCAATCTTGTTACAGCTGATTTTGTAGAATTTATGAACATTTCAGACTAAATTAGTGATCATTGAGCACATTCGATTATATATTGTTCTCTTTCAACTAGAAGGCCGCATTATGTGTATTGTTAGGTGTAATGTACCTTGCAAGTAGAAGAATGTAATGTAGTACACGGAACTACCATTCTTTGTTATCATGCTGCCTGCTTTGCTCATTGATCTCCTCTCACTATCTAACTTGAGTGTTTTTCCTGACGTTCTTTTAGGGGGAAGCTCAAAGAACTTGGTGATACTCAATGTGTGTCCAAATGCTGCAAGTTTGTCTGAGATGGTGTCCTCCCTCAACTTTTGTGCCAGGGCTAGAAATGCTACATTAAGCCTTGGAAATCGAGATACAGTTAAGAAATGGAGAGATGTAGTGAGTATCTGTCTTTCTATATGATTTCAGTAGTAAATGTCTCAATTTTCTCAGAACATATTCCTTCTAGTTGTTTTCAATGGCTACCCATTCTGCAAGAGAAGGTTAAGGAAGTAGTGACATGGTTGGGGAATGTCCTTGCTGCAGAAACAACTTTATGCCAGCAAAATCCTGTTTTTGAAAGTAGGAGAAGTTAGTCCATTGTAGATCTCTGAATTAAAATTGGGTTATCTTGTCATAGCATTAGAGATAAGTTTTAAGATTTAAAATTCATGACAGCTGGTTGTGAAGGATAAAGATGATAGTGTCAGGCTTTGATTATGCTTTTTGATTTATTGCTATTGTTTGCTTCAAAATAAACGTGTGAGGTCAAGCTATGCAATAACTGGAAAGCTATTCTGGTAATTGATGGATGTAGCTAGTTTGGAACATGCCCATTCAGTAGTTGTGATGATTCTTGTAGGCAAATGATGCAAGGAAGGAGTTGTATGAGAAGGACAAGGAACTTCAGGATCTGAAACAAGAGGTTTTAGGGCTGAAGCAAGCAATTAAAGATGCAAATGATCAATGTGTCCTCCTCTTCAATGAAGTTCAGAAGGCTTGGAAAGTTTCTTTCACACTGCAGTCAGATTTAAAGGTTTTTTTTTTAAACTTCGAGTTTGGTTTCTGTAATAGTTAAAGAGTTGATTGACATTTTCTTGGTTCTTTTTGGCTTCTGTAGCCCACATTCTTCCAGTCCTCATCTTTACTGAAAACAGATATCAGAATAGAAAACTTTCTAGTTTTGTAAATATTTCTGTATGCATTGAGTGAACAACAATCTATTATTGGCCTATGTAGTATCGTTTATTTTTGGCATGCATGGGTGTGACATTTATTCCTTGTTGACTTCAGGAAAACATTAAGTTACTTCTGTCCTTTCATATGATGCAGTCTGAGAATGTTATGCTTGCAGACAAGCATAAGATAGAAAAGGAACAAAATGCTCAACTTCAAAATCAATTAGCACAATTATTAAAGACAGGGCAGGAGCAAAAGTTTCAGGTTCAACAACGAGATTCCACTATTCAGACACTGCAGGTTGTTCATCCTTAAATCTAAATATTTCATCAACATGAATGTTTGTCAGGTTATGTTGTTATATTGCCTACCAATGAGTATAAAGTTCTTCCACTGCATATGTGTGGACAGTGAATCATTTGACAACTACTTGAATAATTATTCATTGTGGCTCTCGTGTAAACTGCTTTGGAAATATTGTCATTATTAAGCAGTGTTCTTGATTACAAGCTTTACCACGTGCAATACCTCTCAGAATCACTGTCTTGACCTTTCTATCACTTATTACAGAGAAGCGATGCCCTTCCTTTCCTAAATAAATTCACATTTCTGAGATATTTTCTTACTGGTCATTGAATTTCTATTCATGTTTACATCATAATGCTGGCCTTCACTTTCCGTTGTAGGCCAAGATTAAAAGCTTGGAAGCTCAACTCATCGAAGCCTCTAGTCAACAAAGGTCAAATATTGATTCAGCTTCACTTTCTGGAACATCATCAATCCCCAAGGGACATGGGGATGGGGATTCTTCAGCAGTAACCAAGAAACTTGAAGAAGAACTTAAAAAACGTGACACTCTGATTGAGGTCTGCTACATTTCACAAACCGATGAGCTATGTAATCTTTTGTAACAGACATAACTTTCTTTAACATGAGATTAAGGGGGCTGAGTTTCTTTCCTAACAGTTCCTCACGTTAACCTACATAAAGGAGAATATGTTAGTGCATGACTATTTTTCTGCCTTTCTGTTTGAGATGTATAGAAAAGAGTAGGACAGCAAAGAAAGGAAATGGAAAATGGAGGATGAAACATAGATGATAGGATCATCTGAATTACAAGCCATTTTGATAAAATATTTTATGATTATGTTTTATTCTACCGAACTAAAGATGAGCTGGTGATCTGGAAATGAGATGTGTAGTGTTTCAATTATGTGTTGTTTTTCTTAACCCACTATATATTTCAACTTGTTTCACTTATATAGGTACATGCAAAATTAATATTTCATATATCTTCTCTGTTGGATCCCAGCATTTTTTTTATACATAAGTGAAAATTCTGTTTCTGTTTAAGGCACACGCAGGGCCACTAAATCTTTTTCTTGTTTCCTGTGTTCAGAGATTGCATGAAGAAAATGAAAAATTGTTTGATAGATTAACAGAAAAAGCATCATCAGCTGGATCTCCGCAGGTTCTCTTTTCACCTGATGAACATTTCTCCAGAATTTTGATAGTTCTCTTTTGATTCATTGTCATTTTTGTGTGTTAAACCTTATGTTGGGATGTCATTGGCAAGACTTCTGAAGCCTCCTTGGATAAATGTTTGTGTGTTTCTAGCAAAGGTTCTGAGTTTTTTCACTTTACTTCAAGGATGTTGGTCTTATGTTCTCTTTTCCATTAACAAAATTCCTGTGTATTGGAACTTAGAGATTATTTATATTGATCCAAGTTATTTGGAATGTTGATTTTTTTCATGTATCCTCAGGGTTTTTTTTTCATCTTTCTCATGTTTTTTCTATTCGTGTCAGTTTCAATTTTTATAGGCATGCAGATATATGCAAAACCTTTCAATACAAGTTTCAGAGGTTTTCATGTTTTTCTGATACTGACTGGGAAAGTGATGATGGCATATTCACTGTTGTGTTTTCATGAAGTTCACTATATGTTGTTATGCTTCCAGTTTGTGGACCACTAATAGGGCTTACAAGGCTGGGTTGCTTTTCTATTGTCTGTCCTATTAATTGTTACTTGCTGTTATACTGGCTTCTCGACATGATATTAGAGCCTTGTATGGCTGTGAGTTTTTGAGTTCAAGTGTGTTGCCTTCATTTTTAATAGATTTGTGATGTATTGTGTCTGCCCACACTTTTTACGGTGCACTTTAGAATGATATTTGAACCATTTCTTATTTCTTGAGCCTCATTCAAGAACTTCAGGTTTTGGGTTGAATGGTTTCTTGACATTACAAGCCATAATACTAGGCAATAAAAGATTATACTAATATGACAACAACACACTTGCACTACAAGATACGTCCTATAGAGGGACCATGGCATAATAATATTAAATTTCTAACAATTTCCGACTTTGTTAACTTCTTTTCAGCTTTCCAGTCCGGTACTCAAAGGAACAGCCGATGCTAGGGATCTGGGAAGGTGATGTGATGTAGAAACATATAGTATTTTATCATTTAACATTTTTTCCCCCCTTTCATCCCTCTTATGCTTACAGCTGCTTATTAACTTGCAGGAATGATGGCTATAATAAAGGGCGTCCAATGGATGTTGTTCCTTTTACTAGTGATAAGACTGATGGATCAATTGCTTTGGTTAACTCAGTTTCCAAGAAAGTTAAAACTACACCGGCGGGAGAATATCTTACAGCTGCTCTAAATGATTTTGATCCTGAACAATATGATGGCCTTGCTGCCATTTCAGATGGAGCAAACAAGCTTCTGATGCTGGTAAAAGTTTGTAGTTGTTAATTATTTTTTCTGTATTGAACAATCTTCTGTGCTTTCTTCAGCTGAAGATGGATATTGGCCACACCATGTATTTGCTGATTTGAATTGTATATGAGTTAACCACCCCTTGTGGATGTGAAACATATACAACTAAGCGCACTTCTTTTTGAAAAGAATGAGTTTGAAGCATGGTTAAACATTACCTTGATAACAAATTTGCTGAGTATTTAACAAGATTGGAACAAATAACTACAGGTTCTAGCTGCTGTGATTAAAGCAGGTGCTTCTAGGGAGCATGAAATACTTGCTGAAATTAGAGACGCTGTGTTCGTTTTTATTCGTAAAATGGAACCAAGAAGGGTAATGGACACCATGCTTGTTTCTCGTGTCAGAATCTTGTATATAAGATCCTTACTTGCTAGATCGCCGGAGCTGCAATCCATCAAGGTAATGATGCATTGGTTTGATTCGGTTTATCTGCTGAGAATGTATACTGTGCCTTTGTTGAGATTTCAGTGTATTCTCCATTCTCTTCCTTCACCTTTTAGGTTCCCTCTATAGAATGCTATTTAGAGAAGGCTGACACTGGACGAAGTAGAAGCTCCAGCCGAGGTAGCAGTCCTGGAAGATCCCCTGTGCGTTACATATATGAACAAATTCACGGGTTTAAAGTGAATATAAAGTCAGAAAAGAAATCTAAGTTGTCTTCAGTGGTTCTGAGAATGAGAGGAATTGATCAGGTACCTCCTATTGTGTTCTGCTTTTCATGTCACTATTTTGAAGATGGAATACTAGCACTGACCATAAGTTCTAAAATGGTTTAAAGAAGAGGCCGAATGGATAATCAACTGTCCAATTTTAACATTGAACTGACGATTCGGATTGCAAATACTAGCCATGTGAGTCATGCAAGTTTTCACCCTTTTCACACCCACACACATGCACAAAATGCATGCACGTGCATAGACATCCTTACACCTTTAAGGAAAGGGAATTGTGTTCATTTTGCATGGACAGAGCTCTGTGTAAGTCTAGACAAGGAAAATACAAAATTTGGGGATGTTTTTATCTTTCTTAATCATAATTTTAAATGGAAATGAATGTGGATGAAATTTATTTCATGCTCTCATGAAGTATATTTTTGGTTGTCCTGTTAATGCTTCATATTCTTATATGTTCGCAAATCCTGCAGTCTTCTGATTTATGGGTAAGGAATGTTCAAAAGATGCAAATGGATTCTTGAAAACCTCAAGTTTCACCATGATACATGCAGGACTCATGGAGGCAACAAGTTACTGGTGGAAAATTGAAGGAAATACAGGAGGAAGCAAAAAGTTTTGCTATAGGAAACAAAGTCCTTGCTGCTCTCTTTGTTCATACTCCAGCTGGTGAGCTGCAGAGGCAAATTAGGTTGTGGCTTGCAGAGAACTTTGAATTTCTTTCAGTTACTGGAGAAGATGTGTCTGCGGGAACCACTGGTCAACTAGAACTACTTTCAACTGCAATTATGGATGGTTGGATGGCTGGGCTTGGTGCTGCAGTGCCTCCTAGCACAGATGCCCTTGGTCAGCTGTTATCTGAATATGAAAAACGGGTATATTCTTCTCAGTTGCAACACTTAAAGGTATGCCACTTCTTTGGCTGGGAGCTGATGATAAGTAGCTTTCTGAATGAGCACATTAAGGTTATGTCGCTATTTATTTTTCATTTGGGGATTGGAGATTTTATTCTCTGTATGGTCAATAACCTTCATTTAAACTCATTTTGCTTTGCTACCTTGATTAGCATATGTGTGTGTGTGTTACTATTATTATTATTATTATTATTTAATATTCCTTATTTTGTTAGTGAGCTCCTTTTTGGTTGATTGTATATGCAAACTTGCAAAAGCCCTTCCTCGACTAGAATTATTGGTGTTAGGATTAATATAATCTGTATAAACACTGAAATTATAAAAATATCAGTTCTTCTAGAGTTGTATCAATCTCCATCATCTTGAAATGCTACCTTAAGTAGGTGCTAATTTATTGTAATTACTAATACTGAGAATGATTGAGAGATCTGTATTATTGAACTTGGGATGTATATGAGAGAATAGATGATTGAAGATACAGTTAATTTGAATGGCTACATATGGTAAATTGTGCATTACCACCTTGATGCTCTATCACTTAGTCCTCATGTCCTAAAATATTTGAGTCCCCATAATTTGTGCTTTTAACTTTGTTGCTAAAAGTTCCTACAATCTTCTTTAAGAATCCAATAACTCTTATAAGAACGTGTTACCTATTTTGTCGTTCTGGTTAGCTTGCATTGTTAGAAGAGTGTTCTACATTTTTTAATTTATTTTCCAATATTTCCATTTAACACTACTTTATCCTTTAGTTAGTGCCCATAACATGTTTTTTTCTATAAGATTCTACCTACAGGGCTGAAATTGCACCTAATCAGATACTAGCCTGCATTTATGTCATTCCTTCTGAATGTACAGTTCTGCCCTCATTAGAATCTGTTTTGAGATTCTAAGCATGTCTGATTTTTCTTTGTACTGCTGCATTTATTTTCATCAGGATATTGCTGGAACATTAGCCACAGAGGAAGCAGGAGATGCAACGCAGGTTGCTAAACTGCGTTCTGCTCTTGAGTCTGTTGATCATAAGAGAAGAAAGGTAATTTGCCTGATCAGTACATTTTTTCTCTGATCTTGAGTTTCTTATAGATACCTAGCTTGTTACAAGTATTCAGTTCTCCTATCAATGTGCCATGGTAGTTATTTGTGCTTCATGGTTGATTGAACTGCTGTCATTCTTTGATTTGTTTTGAGTTATCCAGAATGAGAATAAGTTGAATGATGTGATTTGTTTTTCTTGCTGAGTGTCTTAAACTGTTCTATGCTAATTAATATGGAAGATGAGGATGCTTATATGATCCATATGTCAGTGAGACCCTTCTGTCCAGTAGTTATTTATTTAGGATAGACTAGAATCATGTGCAATAGTACCTACATTTAAACTTTCATGGGATAATGACCTTAGCTATGAGTTTTGAACTAGAGTCATCATGGAATTTGAAGTACCATATAGCTGTATATACTATGGACAGTGGTTATGAGCTGAGGAGGATTCTCGTTGTGTGGTTATTAAATCCTCTTCATACAATTTTTTTTTCCTTTTGGTTTCTGTTTCTAGTTGCAAATGTTATGTATGTCTTTTTTATTTGTTGCCTTTCTCAGACTGATACTTTCCTCAATGTATCTCTTTTGTATCTCTTCTTGTAATAGTCACATGAAGTTGGTTTTTGATATATCTTGATGAAACTATTTTATACTGTTAGATTTTGCAACAAATGCAAAGTGATGTAGCCATAACGACTTTGGAAGATGGTGTTTCACCCATTCAAACTCCTCCAACTGCTGCAGAAGATGCACGTTTAGCATCTTTAATTTCCCTTGATGGCATATTGAAGCAAGTCAAGGTTTATACCTCCAAATGAAACGATCTTATAGTATGGTGAATTGAAAGGAAAGCCATTAAGCAGTGCTGTACTTGGTGTTTTGAACAGGATATACTGGGGCAATCTTCTGTAAAAGCGCTGGGTAAATCTAAAAAGAAAGCATTGCTTGCTTCTCTAGATGAACTAGGGGAACGGATGTCTTCCCTTCTTGAGATTGATCATCCATGTGCTCAGAGGCAAATTGCGGATGCTCGTCGAGTAGTTGAGGTACATGAAGTTTTTATGCCATGGGTTTTTTCCTTTTCGTTTGCTGTTTTTTTTCTGGCGGACATTTTTTTATAATCAAATCAAGCTTCCTGTTTGGTTGGCTGAGAAATATGTGTAACTATGCAGCCGATCATATCCTTTTTCTTTTTCTTTTAAGGTAAATTGTTATTTCTACCAGGATTTGAACTCTAGTAGAGAAAGATGTTTTAGACATCTCCTTTTAGTGAGCCACAAGGCCATTGGTGATCAAATCTTTTTTGTTTTTGATCAGTCAAGGTCAGGAAAAGTGTTATTGTAGAATGATAAGAAACCTTCTTCACTGCATTTGAATGAAAAATTTCTGTACAATTTTTAACTTGTTTATAGTTCAGTTACCTTGTTTAGACCTAAACCTTCACCTTGTTGACTCTGCAGCTGACTCCTGAAGAAGACGACAACCTTCACGGCCTGGCACAAGTGCAGAAATCATTTGCAGGTTTGGGGTTGAGTACTGAAACTGATGTGGCACAATGGAACGTCCTGCAGTTTAATACAGGCTCAACAAGTCCATTTATCATCAAGTGTGGAGCAAACTCAAATTCTGAACTTGTCATTAAGGCAGATGCACGAGTTCAGGAGCCTAAAGGTGGTGAAATTCTAAGGGTTGTTCCAAGACCATCTGTTTTGGAAAATAAGAGCTTAGAGGAAATAAAACAAGTATTATCGCAACTTCCCGAAGCGGTAAATTT
Source organism: Pinacopodium congolense (assembly GCA_028565735.1). Taxonomy (NCBI): domain Eukaryota; kingdom Viridiplantae; phylum Streptophyta; class Magnoliopsida; order Malpighiales; family Erythroxylaceae; genus Pinacopodium; species Pinacopodium congolense. The sequence goes on along the minus strand of JAOXYD010000136.1, from coordinate 2,443,910 downwards.
ACTTGCCCTGGCAAGGACTGCAGATGGTACACGAGCTCGGTATTCTAGATTGTATAGAACTCTAGCAATGAAGGTTCCATCACTGAGGGATCTAATCAGTGAGCTCGAGAAGGGGGGAATACTGAAAGATGTCAAGTTATGAGTAATATGTATCATATCGTTTTCTAATATGTATCGTGTATTCATAATATTCTTTTGGGTGAGGAGGCAGTATGAGGAAGGATTTTCCAAGCTGAAACAAGCATTTTTGTACCATATTTTATTATTTATATGAGCTGAGGAAAATCTGCATTTAAATTTAGTGTACAGGTATTTGCACAGTTTCTAGCTTGATCTAATTAGCAATTTTCTCTGACCTGTCTCGTTATTCAATTCATTGATCAGTGTTGGTTTTCTGATTGGAAGAATCCCAAGAACCACTCGTTATTTATTGATAATATCAAGAGCTAGTTTTTCTTTTCTTGTTCCACATTCTTTTTCTAGACTTCCATCTTCAAATGACTGGTTTTGATGTTCACAGTTTCCAGAGTAACGTCGCCGGGGTGAGGTCAGACATGCCTGGTGGCAACAATGGAACAACTATTCCGACGACAGGGTGCAATAGTTTGAGGTATGTAAAGTGCGGTGATTTGGGACTGATTCAATAGTTTGTTTTCTTGTTTAATGTAGTAAATATTTGCTTACTGGCGATTTCAGAAGGGCTTCTCAGTAGAATTCGGTGAAAGCTCTGTTGATATCCCTTATGTCCTTTTTAAGTATTATAATGACCGTTAATGATCATTATAATATAGCTATTAAATATTTCCTTTTAGGGGTACCTCTTAAAACATTTTTTTTAACAGCCTATACATTGTTCATGAAAAATATTTAGTGATTTTCATATAATCATTCGTTACAATAAAATTAAAATATTTTACTCAATTTAGCAAAAGCATTAGTAGTTTAGTACTCTGCAGTCTGCATCAGTCACTTATATGTCCCTGAATCTTTTCAGACATAAGTCAAATTTCGGCTTTGATCCTTTCGATTCATCCCACATTATCAGTTTCAACAAGATATGTGGCCATGATCTTTTCTTGATTCCCAAGTAGATTTCGTTTAACTTTATTAGAAGACCCTTTAATCAATCAAATGAATTAGACACCCATATTTTCTCTGCTCCGTCACCGTCAAACTCGTAAAATCTCTCCGGTGAAAGGCGCCAAATTTGCCCCTTGCCGGAGTGACCCACCATTATAAATGGACCAAGACGCCCTCCTGAGAGTCATCACTTGCTTTCTCGGCCTCCGTGACTTCTCGTCCGTTCGAAAGTACGCTCTTTTAGCTCAACGCTCCTACCCTGCTCGACTCGAATTCGCTAAAGCCATTGCCGTCGCCGACGTTCTCTTAGCCGCCGGCAACCCTCTCAACGACGGGGCCCACGATTGGTTCTCCATTCTTCGACTCAATTCCTTATCCCATTGCGGTTGGGAAATTGAAGTACGGACTCAGTTTGAGAATCTTTCGACCCTGTTAAACCCTGTTAGTAATCACCTCCCTTTTGCTCAAGATGCATACCAGCTTGTTTGTGATGCATGGTCTGTGTTATCTTGCCCAGATAAGAAAACCCATTTCAGGCATGGGGTTAAGAACAAGGGTGATGAGCCACAGTTGAAAGAAAAGATTGGTGCTTGTGAGCAAGAAAAGGAGACGTTTTGGACTGTTTGTCCATATTGTTACTACATGTACGAGTATGAGGGGATTTATAGGGAGTGTGCTTTGAGGTGCGAGCACTGCCGGAAAGCTTTCCATGGGGTGGTGGTGGCACCACCGGAGGCGAGTAATATGGTAGAAGGGAAGGATGAGTACTATTTTGGATATGGGCTTTTCTCGGTAACATCTGGTGTGGATGATTACTCTGGGGACAAGAAAGAGAAATGCTTTGGTGGTGGTGGTTTCTTGGATGAGAAGAAAAGAAACGGCGGTGAATTTAAAGGTGATGTGATTAACGTGGTGGAAATCTCTGATGATAGTGAGGATAGTGAGTGTGATCTAGAGGGAAGTAACAAAATTGGGAAGGAAGATTGTGTGAGATTACAAGAAGAGACTGTGGACAGGATAACTGGAGGAATGAAAAGGAATATAGGAGTTGGTGAGACAGGGAACATTACACATGGGAGAAGTAGAACTGATGTTGAGCCAAGGGTAAGGAAGAATGTGAAGATGATGGCGAGCAACACGAAAAAGATAATGGGTACAGGAAAGAAGTATAAAGTTATTGAATCTGGGGAATGTTTGCAAATGAAAGGGGCAAGCATAGATGCTGAATTTGGAGAACTAGCTGGAGATGCTGACGGAAAAAGTAGAAGTGGTTATGCCATTAGTGAAGGTGACTTGGAGTTCTTTCTGGGGGAGGATGATATCTATATTGGTCTGAAGAATACAAGTTGATGGTCAGCAGATGATGTTTTCTGGAATCTTTCAAGGCAGCTTCTGTAAATGATTATAAGACTAGACCTTGTAGTTAGGAATCAGCCATGTTTTTGGAATACTGCTTTTGACAAACAGCTTTTGACAATCTTCTCTGGATCTCATTGTTATAACCAGATTACATAGAAATGTTTAGATGTTGACATTCGACTTGCTACCATGCACATATATTAGTATGAAACTTCTACTAGCATTCTGGATTTTGTGGTGTCGAAAGTTATATGTGTATTCTTGATAAAATATAAATCCTCTTGCTGTAATTACCTGGACTTTGCAGTGGATCCTGTATGGTCTTTTGTTATTTCTTTAACCAAAGTCCATTTCTCGACTAGTGTAGGCTGTGTACACTCTGTTTTGAGATCATCTTTGGTAAATTAACAATTCCTAATTTGTGCAAGGTTCAGTAAATCTTATTCATCAATCCATTACTCATGTTTTTCTTATAGTTCAGTCTAATCAGAAACCTTAGTCGGTGAGTGTGGTATAACACCAGCCAGTGCATAAAGGCTTAGCACAAGATATCTTTTGAATTGAATGTTAAATCACCTCTGCATTACTTTGTGCTTAATCCATTCTGAATGGTAAAAATAACCTCACTTTTCTATTCCCTTCTTTTGGGGTATCACAATAATATCTCTTCCTGACAGATCAATGTTTGAGATTGGAGCGTTCTATTATAAGAAATTAGTAATTAAGAATAAATTTATACCCCAATCTTGCTCATTTCCAATAATTACTAATGCTTGCAAGTAGCAGAAGGGTAGTCTATTCTCAAAACTGTATTTGATTATATATAATATATATGTTAGATGCTAACTTCAAGAAGAAAAAAAAAATACATATGTTAGATGATACAACTAGCAGAAGTACAGTAACACACTTGACCTCTGAGTTTTTCATAGAAGTTTTTTATTTTAAGTGTGGAGCTTAGTATCTGAATACTTTCTTTTCTTGAGAGAATTAAGGAAATAATCTGCATTAAGTTTTGGGAATATTGTTTCTCGTTAAAATCAAGCATTGTCTGGTACAGAGTATCTTGGATTTAAGGACAAAATCAATAGAACGTGTCTGTTAAGATTTTGTCATTACTATGGATTTGATTTGCTATTCTAATCTCCCTTCTTCAATGCAAATGATACGTGACACCATTACTGCTCTCTCTATGCTGGTAAACAAACTTTTACAAGGAACCTTTAAAAGAGCAAACACTCTGGTTTTATTATATTCTTTCCATAGACGTAAATAGTGAAAGAAATCATCAATTTCTCAACTTTCCATTTGTATTTCCAGCGCTAATTCCCAACGGAAAACCGCCAATTTGTAAGATTAGCTCCATGGGTTCTCTACAAGAGGTAGTTTCTTTTGCTCCCAAATTACCCCATTTTCTCTTGATTTCATGTGTGATTCTCTTGTTGTGGATGTAAACAGTTTGGTTCTTCTTTGCATAAAACTTGAACTTGCAGGTACATGGCTTGCGGCGACTAGCAAGTTACTGTGCTGGTGGAGGAAGTAGCTCATCATCAGGCAAAATGGACTTCTGCAACTCTATTGGGATGTTTATGAACTATAAGAAGTCATTACTGAAGACAGTTTCCAAGGAAGAGGCTCGAGCAATGGCCCCTGAGAAACACAGGCTTTCTGAGAGGAAAAGAAGAGTTCGAATCGCTTACCAGTTTGCTGCCCTCCGTGCTGTCCTTCCTAGCTTAACAAAAGTACGTAAGCTCCATATATAATCTGCAACACCTAGATAGTTTCTCTTTGAGATTATAAGCTTATCAGTTTCAATGCTAAAATTATAGAAAACACGCTTCATAAAATCAGAGTTTCAAAGATTTCATCAACATTTATTAGTTCCAAATCAAGTATGATAACTCGCAGAACACTTCTCTCCTGGTTAAAAAAACAGAAGAACAAAGCATCAGTGCTTGCAGAGGCGATCATGCAAATAAGAGAATTGGAGAAAGTTGTATCAGAACTGCGAGCAACGAGCAAAGACAGTAGCTTGGACATGGAATGTGCATTTCCTGGTGGGAAAGATATGTTAAGGGTGGAAAACTCGGAGAAACATGGCAGGGACATGGTGAAGGTGATGTTCAGCTGTAAGGACAGGAGGATGCTAATGTCCAATATAGGAAAAGCAGTGAGTTCTGTCGGAGGGAAAGTGGTGAGAGCAGAAATGGCAACGATAGGAGGGAGGACAGGTTGTGCTCTGAGGGTACAAGGCATAAAGAGCAATCAAGAGATGGTTATCCTAAGGTCTGTTTTGGCAGCTGCTACACAGAAAATATGTACCAAAAACTAACAACAGAACAGTTCTCTCCATAGCTATGGTTTGGTGAAGAAGTGTAAATGTGTAGATGTGAAGAATAATCAGAATATACAGAAGATATACAGAATCTCCATAGCTACTTCAGGATATACAGAAGAATAATCAGTGTCTAGGTTGAATTTAGTGCAAGTTAGCTTTAACAAGAATAATTGCAGATACCAACAAATTATACACAAATTATATGTGTATGTGTCTATATACATGAATTCTGCAGACCTATGCCTTTATGGTCAAGGTGCGTAATTACGTATAATAATGATGCCAAAAATCCTTCGTTTATTTGCTTACATATGTTTATGTTTTTCTCTTTATTTCTTCATGCATTTATCTTTCCTCAGTAGATTAAGAAAAAAGACTAGCAATATGAACAATGGCATCAAGAAGTGATATTCATGCTATCATTTTTGCAGAATTTTAGTATATTGGTAATCGCAAAAGATATAATTTACTTTTTAATATTTAAAAAATTGTTTAATTTAATGCGTAACGTTTTTTAAAGTATTACTTGAAAATATTACTTTATTCCATCACGTTTGTAAAATAATATAATTTACTTTTTAACATTATAAAATAGTACATATTACCTCTTAATATTTATAAAATGACATATATTTCTTTCAATAAAATAATACATTTTACTATGCTAATTTTATTAAAATTTTATTAATTAAATATTAATTTTATTAATATTTTATAAATAAATTATTAACTAATTATTAAAAAATTAATTAATAAAATTTTAATAAAATTAATATTAAAAGCAGGGTGTTAAAGACCTGTTTCGTTCCGCCGATATCGGCCGAAATGCCCCGTACAATCAGAAAACGAAACGGAATCGCTAAATTACGTTTTGTATGTAAATACCGGCTGGTATTTGGTCCTGTTACCGTACCAGGACCGAAATGTAATTTATGAGAAAAAAAGAGAAGATCGTTACCCCCTCTCGCGTCACTCGGATCTCCTCGTCGTCGACGATGTACAAAAACTATGGAGCACGAAGCTCGCTGGGTCTCGCGTCATCGGAGCGCCCGAGTACTGCCACGCCAATTTCACTAAGTATTTCACCGACGGGTTCTGGGCCAACCCGGGTGCCGTTGTACCCTGTCTGGAGAGGGACACAACGGCGGGCTGTTCTTGAGATAAACGGCGCCGTTGTCTCCCGCAGAGGGTGCCGTTGTCTTGTCAAAACCCAACGGCTAGTTTCCCCTTTAGGACATAACGTCTTTCTAACCTCCCTAAACGGCTAGTTTACATTTCTAATGACTCCAAACCCCTCCAAACACTATATATAAGCTTCCTAAACACTTTGAACAAGTTTAGAACCTCTGAAAACAATATTACAAAGATCAAATTCGTTCATTCTCAAAGCTGTCTTTATTTTTCTGTACATTCTTTAGTCAATTCTCATTTTGTTGTTTTAAATCTGTTTTTTGTACAGCAAAGTTTGTGTTTTCTATTAGTTAACATTTAGACAAATCTTAGAAAGTCTTCAATTGATTTTTTCATTCATTAATTCGTTTGTTTGAAGCTTTCAAAGATAGATACACCAAAACTGTCTCTGTTTTAGTTCACTTCGTTTTAATTCTGTGTTCTTCAATTTTCAGCTTGCAAAACTATTTTTATTGATTCAAAATTGTCATTCACATTTTTCTCAAGATCTTAAGAGTGCATAGGATCTTTTACTTCAATTTTTAAGCACTCAAATTGTTTGTTTTAGCTCAAAGAACACAGACTACTCAAAACTGTCGAGATTTCTATACAGCACCTTTGAACGTTTCAATTTTGTGTTTTAATCAATTTCTGGGTGCACAAATTTATTATTTTCAGTTTGCTTAAGATCTTAGGAGTGTGCCAATATTTTTGTTTCAATTTTTGAGTCATTATATTATTTTTTTGAGCTTAATTTGTGCAGGTTGCTCAAAACTGTCCAAGTTTAAGCACTCTGACTTTGTACTTAGTTTTGATCATTAATTTAATGTGCTAAAATTATGGTTGCCGATGCAATTTGTTGTTATCATATAGATTGACATTACAGTAGGTTTGTTGCATTTAATTTGCATCATTTCATTGATCAAATTCGTGTGTTTATAGGCTGAAATTTTAAGACTGCATATATATTTGACAGCTTGTGGTCATATAGGTTTAATCTGATTGTTGAATATATTAATCACGTTTTCAGTGTGTGAATTAAATTTTTTATGACCTATTGAAGTGCTAGGAGGCTAGATTGAATCTTGGTTTGCCTCTAGAAGTTTCAGAATTGAGTTTATTGATTGTGCATTAGAGAAACACCATAGAAGGTGTGTTTAGTGACTAAAATTTGGGGGATTAATTTTGGTTGATTGATAGGCTACTCTTAGCCTTTAAAATAGATTGGATTAGGTTGCTCTTGACCTGTAGAAAACAAAATTTGGATTGAACTGATAATTAAAGTATTTTAATTTCGTAATAAGTTTTTAAACACCCAATTCACCCCCCCTTTTGGGTGCCATAGGGCTAACAAAAGGGATCACCCCTCCAACCAAATTACACGTGAAGTAGGAAGAGGTGTAGCAACTAGATCAAACTTTAGAGACTTGTGACATATGGAATTTTATCCAACATTGATCCTAATACTATATATAAGGCCTTAAGTGATGAGAGTTGGATTGTTGCTATAAATGAAGAGTTAAACCAATTTGAAAGGAACAAAGTTTGGACTTTAATACCTAGGCCTAATGATCATCAAATTATTAGTACTAAGTGGGTCTTCAGAAATAAGCTTGATGAAGATGGCAACATTATGAGAAATAAGGCAATATTAGTAGCAAAAGGGTATAATCAAGAAGAAGGAATTGATTATGAGGAAACCTTTGCATCCGTGGGTAGATTAAAAGTGATTTCTTAAATGGTTTTATTTAAGAGGAGGTGTATGTTTAACAACCTCTCGATTTTTATACTCATGATGCAACCAAGCATTTTTAAAAACATTCTAAAGCTTTGTATGGTTTAAAATAAGTTCCTAGAGCTTGGTATGATAGATAAAGCTCTTTTCTTGTTTAAAATGGTTTTATTAAAAGAAAAGTTGACGTTAATTTGTTTAAAAAGAAAAATACTGATGGTTTGTTAACTATTTAAATTTATGTGGATGATATAATATTTGATGCTACTAAACATGTTTTATGTCAAGAATTTGCAAAGTGTATGAATAGGAAATTTGAAATGAGCATGATGGGGATGTCAAATTTCTTCCTTGGACTTCAAATCAAGAAAATTAAGGATGGGGTCTTCATTAATTAAGCCAAACATAAAAAGGAGTTACTCAAGCACTTTGGGATGAATCAAATCAATCCACTTGGCACACCCATTAGTGTAACCACCAAATTGGACAAAGATGAAGAGGGTCATTTGTTGGATGTCAAGCAATATCAAGGTATGATTGGTACTTCATTGTACTTAATAGCTAATAGACCCGATATCATGTTTGGTATGTGCTTATGTGCTCGATTTAAATCGAATCCCTAGGAGTCATTTAATGGAAGTGAAAAGAATATTGAGATATTTGGTTGGTTCATCATCTTTAGGTTTATGGTATCCTAGAAATGCATTTATTGAATTA
>JAOXYD010000136.1:2422481-2435414 GCA_028565735.1 Pinacopodium congolense | reverse complement strand
TCACAAATTTTCAACAGAGTGATGGGCATTTTGTAAATGTTATAGAGTAAAATATATTATCTTGTAAACGTTAAAAGGTAAAGTAATACCTTTAAAAATATTATAGAAAAATTTAAATTTTTTAAAAAATGTTAAGAAGTAAATTATACCTTTTATTAATGATAGTTTTACATGTTAGTTAAAATCATCATTTTTCCTTAAGGTCTCTTAAATTATTAAATTAGAACATACTTCTAATAGTTCTGCTTGATAAAATGATTATTATAAGAGGGCTCATTTAAATATTTTACCAGGCTCTCTTGATACCATCATATTTTAAGGCCTTGTTTACTTTGACTTTTATTTTGATTTTGATTTTCTATTTTTTTAAACATAAAAATCGATTAAAAAAACACATTAATATAACACAAAAATCGATAAAGAAAACACAATTACCAATATAAAAATACAATAACCACAATACAAAACCACAATCCACAATCCACAAGCCAACTAAACATTCCAAGAAAATAAAGCCCTTAGGTTCATAGATTCATATGACTCGATTTAGCATGACGTAATGTAAATGAGTTATTTATCAATGATCTTCACATTTTGATAAGGATTTTGAAAACACTCCTTAATCAAACAAATTTAGAACAGCTTAATCAAACTTGCCCTTTCTTGTTTTTTGTTTTTTGTTTTTCCATCAAAGGGTGTCATGAAATTTAGTGGTATCTTGACCTAGTCGACAATAATTTGCCTCAGGCAAGCAAGGTATGGCCATGTATTCACTCCATAATCATCAAAGGTGGATGCCGAAATGATAAAGTAATAGAATCAACATTAACTGTGTAGTCTTATGGCATTTAGACTGTTTCTAAAGACCTTTGAAATCTAGTTTGGAGACATCAGACAGACATTTTTTATGCAATCCAGCAACAAAAACCACCCAAGTCATCGCCTTTCTTTGGTAGTTTGCCTGTCCTAAGCCGCCCTTCTAAAAGGAGAATTTCAACAAGCAACATATCAAGTTGAGAAGGTGAACTAACGAATCCATTTCTTAACTTCCCCAACTACAAATCATCAAACAACAAGAAAGGGAAGAACTATGTATAAATACCATCAATGAGCTGCTTTACACCAATTCACAAGCATATCTCCCCTGAATTTGCAGAAGAAGCTAGCATTTCCCATTATCACTATAATGGCTTCCTTGAAGCTTTGTTTCATGTCATCTCTATATTTAGCATTATGGCTGTCAGGTATCAACACGACCATGGCGGCTCGACACCTTCTGGATACGAATGCGGCCCCATCACCAGCATTACCACTGCCTTCAGCTCCACCACTGCCTAAGATGAACTTGCCACCCTTGCCCTCAACGCCACTGCCAACCCTCCCAACTCCACTGCCAACCCTCCCAACTCAACCTTATCTGCCAAAGAATCCACTACCACCATTGCCTCCAAATCCATTGCCAACACAGCCAACTCAACCAACTCCGTCACAGACCACACCGCCCCAGTTGCCGTCACTGCCGACACAACCAACTCTGCCTAAGACCACATTGCCTCCATTGCCTTCAAATCCATTACCAACACAGCCAATTCAGCCAACTGCACCAAAGACAACATTGCCTCCATTGCCTTCTCTGCAACCCCAACCCCTGCCTAATATTCCATTGCCTCCATTGCCATCAACTCCACTGCCTACACAGCCAACTCAACCAAGTCTGCCAACAACAATTCCTTCACTTCCAAATATTCCAACAACAATCCCCACTATTCCTAATCTTCCTTCAATTCCAAATATTCCAACAACAATCCCCACTATTCCCTTCCTCTCCCCACCCCCGTCAAATTAGGCAGTCCCCTAAGTCACAACATTATGAAGTCTACTTGCTTATCCCATGATGGCTCTAGATTAGGACCAACCTGCGATAAAGACATATTTGAGTTGTTCACCCTGTGGCCTTCGCATTTTTTTCCCCAGTCATTCTGTCTCATTGTGGTTTTTTAGTTGTTTCTGATGTAACTTATTGTATTTTTCTGGCTATTGTCCTATATTCTTGATTTCATACTATAGTTACATACATTTTAATAAATATATGCAATGTCAATGCTGGCAGACACAGCTCGAACACAGGGAAAACTTAAACTTGGAAATAGAGCAAAAGATGCCATAGAAGTAAACTATTGGTGAATCATCCCTTCCAACTACATGGAAAGTAGAGAAATATAGATCTTATGATATTCACAAATGAACATTGAGATTACCGAAGAAAATGATTTTGAAGAATACAATCTTTTATTTCCGGACAAAACTAACTAGTATAAGAAATTGGACTTAAAATAACCTAGCAGTATGTTTTTACATGTTCTTGCATCGGATTCAATAATGAGAATTTTAAATCGGATATATATCTGCTTAAAATGATACATCTTTTACAATGATCTTCATAAGATGCTCTCTTTGAACAAGGACCAAAGCACAATGTACCGGAATATTTATTGACATGGGAAACATCTGGATTTCTTACTCCACTTTTTCCATTCATGGCAAGCCATGATAAGATATATAACATGTGATTTTTTTCATCTGGAAAAGATAGCTGCATCCACTGTACACAATTGTTTCCAAACTGCGCTAACCTGTGCTATTTGGCAATCGTATACCGATTTATATAACTTCTGTGTCCCATCTGTGTTTACCGTTTATAGAAAATCAATTCCCTGCTACAATTTGTTTTGATAGCATCCTCCAGGTTTTCAGCCTGATCAAAGTCAACCTTGAAAGAAACCATAACGATGCCATCTTTGCCAGTCTCATAGTCTTGTCTGATGTCCTCAGCTTTAAATGATTGCAGCTGTGAAAACCAAGAACCATGTCAAAATAAGGTAATCACAGCCATTAAAGATTATAAGTTTATCAATTTCAAACTTGGAACATCATGAAGTGGCAACAAAGACAACAGTTAGAAAGAGAAACTTAAATGGTGCAGCTTATCCTCACTGGTATGTAAAGTGATATGTATGGCTACAGACCAGCAATGCACAAATTGTTTAAATCATTTTGAAGGTAATTTATGGATGCATCAATGCTAAAGCAAAAGCTGTCACCAGATATAACTATTTAATTCCAAAATCACAAAATATACACAATTGCTTCATCTTCTGGATGGAAGATTTATAAGTTTGCATACATGACAGATGTACAATGGGAAAAACTTAATTCCAAAATGTCCATATATGTCATGGTGATATTTGGAGGACAGATGATTTATGACAGTTGTAGCAAGCCAAAGGATAGAAGAGAATAAAGGTAAGGAGATTAATTGATCATGTAAAAAAAAAAAATTTCATCTTCCTCTGTTTTTTATTTTTCTTCTTTATTTGTTATTTTTGGGTACTTTGCTGCAGCAATTATCTATAGTTCAGGAAAAGAAAATATACATGAACTTTAACTTAAATCACCTGATGATGTAGAATTCCAATAAGATCAAAGGGAACCTCCACACCCATGGGTACCTACCAAAAGAAGATGGAATACACAAGTAAGAGCACTAACAGTTAGTAAGAACCATAAAGCGGTATTAACTAATAACTCTCAACTCTCAATTATGCACAAAGGCATGCACTAATGCCAAAACAAAGAAGAAAAATAAACCACCTTAGATTTCACAAGAAATGTCGGGGCATTTCTCAAGCATTCAGATGCAACACCTCCATAGGCCCTGACCAGTCCTCCAGTCCCAAGTTTGATCCCACCGAAATACCTGCAAAAACCAATTACATAAACTCAATCCATTTGAAAAACAGATAAGCGACAAGGACTTCGATGAATTGCACTGCCAAGAAAAGCATCAAGCATCATATTATCACACGTACGCAACTTCAGGGTACGTAAATTCTTTTACCAAATAACATCAAACAAAAAAGTAGAAGAAATTCATTACATACCTGATGACAACGACCATAACTCTATCAATTCCAGAAGAAGCAATAGCAGAATGTATCGGTTTCCCGGCAGTGCCTGAAGGTTCACCATCATCATTAGACCTGTATTGATCTCCAACCTATTATCACAAAAATTCAAAACCAGAACCCATTTAATCAAGATACAAAAGCCAATAAACTAAAAATAAAAATAAGTCAAGAAAATTGGAAAAAAGAGAGAGAGAGAGAGAGAGAGAGAAGGAACCTTATAAGCCCAGCAGTTGTGGGTAGCACGCGGATCCTTGACCTATCCAACCAACAAACAAGAGAAACGATGATAAAACGGTTAGTGGGTTTTGTAAAGTGGTAGAATCTACAAATGGGTTACCTTTCACCTGAGAGAGGAAGGAGAATGCGGATTGTTCATCGGAGACATGGCCAGCGATTGCTATGAATTGGCTCTTCTTAATTTCTCTTTCGAAAGTGACTCTCTCTTTGATAGTGGTGTATTCACCTACTGATGCTGCTTTGGAGACCATAGTTTTTGTCTTCAAGACAGCAGAGGAAATTGCCAACAGGGCGGCTGAGATACGCTTACGGTGGTGGTAAGTTGGTGAGAGAAGTGGTGCTTTTGATGCTGATGAGATTGTTGCCACCCGCATTTGGGTTTTTCAGGTGCACGAACTTTGGTCTAATTTCATTGCCAACCTCTTAAATACATTTTCCCAAAAAGATATGAACTTGAAAAAAAAAACAAAATCATTTAAAATTTTTTAATATTATATAATAATTTTTAATTTAAAACAAATAAAAAGAACGACCCACAATAACAAAATTCTTACCCTTTTTTGTCTTTTCTTTTCAGTATATTGATAAATAAAAATACAACAGAAGAGGATCAATATTATAAAGAATTTAAAGAGAGACAATGTACACGTTCTAAAGGCAGTGTAAAAGGAAGAAAGAATTGGGTGATTAAATTATAATTTAACTAACTACAAATGCTACAGAATCAATCTCAACTCAAACTTGAACAAAATGATTGAGTTGATCTATTCCCAATTGCTTTCCCTAACCATAATATAACAACATCAGAAGTCTTTGGAGGGGATGGGTTAGCTTAGCCTAGACTAATTGCTCAATGTCAATTTTACAAGCTGTTACTGTTGCCAAAATTTGGGGGTGTTAGCTTTCCATAGTATACAGAGAATTCAAGATTCCAATCATCTCCAGGTGCTATCTCCAGTCATTTCCAAGGTGTGCATGCCTTTGGGAATATGCTTCAAGATTTCTATGCGCATCTGAGTCAGATACAAAACCATAAGGCCTGTACCAACCAGTTCCCACTTCACCAAATAGGAAATCAGACAAGTCTCCACTCCTTGTAGAGCCCTTTGTGCTTGAAGTGCTGCAAGAACTAGCATCAGAGCAACTAAAAAGTGAAGAGCTCTCACTTGATGAATCCAAATTGGGAATTCCATGCATTTCACGGTATCTCCGATCCTCTGAATTACGCCGTTCCGTTGTCACCCAGGGTGGGTACTTTCCATGTTTCCATTGTGCTTTGGAGCGATCTGTTTTCAGAGTGTGGGAGGTTGATTTATTGAGGCTGGTAGGAACTGCTTCCAAGTGCCTTTTCTTCGACTTAACACCATGAGACATTACATTATTCCTAAATAAAGCAGGGGGTCGCGGAGAGCATCTGAATAAGGCAGAATAAAGAATCATAAATAAACATGAAAGCAGATACTCCATTCCACCGGTTTGAGACGTGCTAAATTCTTACCTGGCATAGAGTAGCATATAGGCCCCTTCTGATAAGACCATGCCCAATTCTACAGGTATTACCTGAAATGCATCAATATATAGGCAATTAAATTGGTTGAATGGAAATACATTCATGGCTGTTTATAATAATTCAAATGCAGCAAAAAGTGAGTACATAAATATATAGTTGTGGCCAGTGTTATATATCCGAGAACCAAAGGATGGCATCCCCATCTTTTAGAAATATTGCAGTAACTCTCACAACATGCAATAGGTCAAGATGTTTAGTAAGATGGCAAACATTCATCACCTAAAAAAGTACAGGATATTACAAGCAGTCTTCAGTTTGGAATTGCAGTTTTTGTAACTTCTTTTATCTAGCAATCAACTTTTTGTTGCAAAGCAACTAACTAAAGGTTTTCTCTTCTTCTATACTAAGGTAAGGGCAGTGGGGTGGGTAAGCACATCACTGTCACATGGTAAAAATAAGAATTACATTGCAGGGGGGGAAAAATAAAGCTGCAAAAAGCAGCATAGCCTTAGAGAATAGGAAAATATGTTACATACAGTGCTGTCATTAACCCCAAACCAGTTTCCATGATAATTCTTCACATAGCACACATAATGTCCTGTAGACATAGCATTCATGTAATCCCTGTGAACAATAACTCCGTAAAGACTGTATAGAGGAGATTTATCAATATTTCCGTGCATGTACGGAGTCATATCAAGGATCGCCTGGAATTGAACTGGTTTGTTCAGTTTCACCAAGTTACCAGACTGCAAAAAAAAAACACAAAACAAGAAATATCTTAAATGAAATGTCTAGTAAAGAAGTGCATCTTCATGTCAATAAATTGCCTCGAGATAGTTTTTACAAGGAAAAAACCAGCATTTACATCAAAACTTTACCTGAAATCGCTTTAGCACAATAGTGAGGATGTTAGGGGCAACAACCAATTTCAGCTTCTTTTTTGCTCTCACATAGGCTTTGCACCTGACATAAAACAGAAATATCAAAAACTTTAAATGTTTGGAAAAAGCTCAAAATTTTGAATTGATTCTGCTGAACTTTATTCTGTATTCATCAAATTGAATTCATTCTACTGAACTTTATTCTATATTCATCAAATAATTGAAATTTTTTCTTAAAATAGAATTTAATTACATCCATAAGGCCCATAAATATTTGATGATGCTAGAACAGTCTTGGATCACTTTATTAGTATGTCCAGCAAACAGGCAATAAATTAGAATCTACAAAATTAATATGATAAGCAAAGCAACAAGTAAATTAAAAAGAAAAAAAAAACCTGTTGCAATTATACTTGTTCTCTCCATCCAACAATTCTTCAGCTGTAAATTGTGTAAGAGCTTCTTCAAGAGTTTCAATGTGCCCGTCTATTTCAACTGTTAGATCCATTATCCGTTCAAACCTTTCAGATTTTCCCAGGCATCTCATGCAGCTTATCTAAGAACAGTGGTCAAAACATTAAAATAACAGAAATAGGATTTTCAAACTTGCTTGCCATTCAGAAATTGAATAAAGACAAGACAACAAACTCACACACAGAAAAAAGTACAGTCAACCTTGGATCGAAGGTAACCCCCAAAAGTCAGACTAATTAGGGTTGTTTCTTCACCGACTGGACCCTGAACTCCAGCTTCCTTAAGACAAATGGACTGCATCATATCAACTGTATATCTGCCATGGAACCGACTGATGCTGTCATGAATATCCAAAATGGAAATTTAAATCCTTCATGGGAAAATAAATTCACCGAAGCTCACCTCAAAAATTCATGAGCATCTTCTTCCCTCCCATGACCAAGATGGCTTCCAATTTTATGCAAGTTGGATAATATTCGGACTGGGGACACTGGTGAGTTCCCACCCCTTCCCTGGGCAATCAAAATTTCAAGTTCACATACCAAACACCAATCCTTCTCTTGACCTGGAAAGAAGAAAAATATCATGAAACGAGTAAACCTTCAAGATTGTAATGCAGTAATAATCTAGCACAGAAGTCACAAAAGAATCACGAAGGTAAACTTGCATGCATTTGAATGAAGCCCATGAACAAGGTAAGCAGTAAGTGGCCGGGTAAACGAAAGGCACTGGAGCACAGCATTAGCATAACAACTGCAGAGATTCAAGGAGAAATGTATTAGTAAAACTGAAGAAGCACGTCCTAAGAAGGTAACAGCAATGTAAAGGCATATGATACAAGTCCACCACAGTACAGAGTGAACTTAGCTTCCAAAACTGTTACCTATTCCCGCAGTTTATCAGCCCAAATGGGTTGAGTTCCACATCTGAAGAATAAAGCTTCTCAAACAGTTCATAAGGGAAGATTATCTGAAAAGGTCAACAATCAAATTCGTACCATAGCAGTGTAAAAGCACCTTGCAACCACAAAATCATTTCAGAATATTAGAACAACCTTGTAATTATGTGCCTCTTTTGAGCCTCTTAACTGCCGCATTTTTTCCCATACTGACTTTTTCAAGCCCTTAGAAGCATCTTGTGGATTGAAAGATGAAGCGTTAAATGACAAAGATCTCACTTGTTCGCCCTTATATAAGTGTGACTTGTCCTCTCCATCATTGGTTGTATCCAATTTGGCATAGGCTGAGGACAATAAGCGGCCGGAGTGAGAATCATCTATGGGTAACATCCCAGAGAACGATGCCCTTCTAACCGATTTTTTCTGTCCCAACTTTGCTGGCCGGTTATTATCAGTCATATTGATATTGTCACTAGGAAGTTGAGATTTCCTGCAACCTTCTTCATCAGTATTACTGGTTTTCATCTTAATTAATTTACTCTGCGAGGCTCCATTAAAACTATTAACCAGCTTGGAATCTTCAGAAGAAGGTTTAGTTTCTTGAATTTCCTTAGCTCTAGCTGTAGTTCCGAGAAGTTCAGGAGAAATGTCTTCAGAAGGTGTCTCAAACTTTCCAACATTACTGGAACCAATATCTTTAGTGGAAGGATCAACAACTGGTGATTCACTGTCTGGGTTATGTGTTTCAGGTTGTTTTCCAGAAGTTGCTATCGCATTCAAATCACTTTCTTGCTTCATATGAATTGCAACAGCTAGAGCTCGACATTCTTCCTTGTGACCTTGCCTCCAGTGAATTATTTGACACTTGCCAGAACTACATAAGGAGGAGATTCAACTAATTAATGTTAACAAGCCTACCACAGCTACAAAAGCAATATACAAACATAGACCGGCACTTCACAAAAGAAAGAAAAATCCTAAATGCAGCTGCATTTTATGTTGGTTATCGGCATACAAACTCTAAACTATGCAATCCAGTATACAGCTCACAATAAGAGGCTAACAAAGCACAAATGGTATGCCACTTAGGCAGAGTATGAGAGATCAAACAACCAATAACGAGTTACAGGTTGTCTTTTTCACATAACAGTAAAGAGATTCCAATCAAATGAGTTTCACAAGAAGTTGTTTGGAAGTTTATAAGAAAATCATAAAGAAAGCTAACTGCCATTTTGTAAACCTTCCTCTAATGGCTACAGTTCCCCCAGTAAAGGAAACAATTATAATAATAGCTAAGACATTTTACAGCTTACGGCTTCAAAGTATTTTCAAATTGTTAAAACCATTTTTGTTAACATTTTGCACAAAGAAAGTAAGATGATAATTGCGCGGGTACCGTTTAAATAATTCATGAAATTGTAATTCTATAAATTAATCAAACATTCACCATACAGCGTGCTTGAGAAACTATCCACAAACACAAAAGGTTATGAAGATAAACAGGTCCAAAGTTAAAGTAAAAGCATCGGAGCCATCCTTAACGGCCTCAAACCAAATGTTCTTCAGCAGCCACTGCTAAAATATGCAATTCCAAATAAAAAAATGATTATCTTCAAGCTGTTGGATGACAACCATCAACGTCCACCATTGAGGTTCCCTCTCCTTTCATAGAATTACAATTCCTCCCCGAGTTGCTGCGTAAACTTAGAATTGCAACCATTCTACATTTTCAAATACCATATTACGCAACCACATACCAGTTAAAGATGCAATTTTTAATCAATCAGAAATTCCAATTAAACAAAATAAAACCCATTTGCTTATACGTAAGAAGTAGCTACACAAACATAAATCCGCTTCACAACAACATTACTTGATGCCAAGTAGAAGTAAGCATCCACATTTAAATGACCCAATCTTTCTTAGGATTGCAAACACGAACCAGTAATGGACGGATTTGCATTGTGCACAACGGGTCGTGGTGGGACTAAAGCACACTGCGCACTGATGAGTTCTGGGCAACACATATAACTCATGACTCGCTTCAAATTCAGTCATAGCCGACTCTTCCGACACCATGTCAACCAGTCGCCTGATCTCCCGGCTCCTTAACACCATATTACGCCACTTGCTGCGTATCCAGAGGCAAAGAACCGCTGCGAGGAGGAGGAATAGGTTTTGGAACCCTAGGATTCCAGTAAAAAACATCTAGAACTAACAAACTAGCCGGCGCCGAGAATTAGACCAGAGCAAAGAAACCCTAAGATTTGGATTTTGCTATACATGAATTCTCTATCTGACGGCGGCGATGGTGCTCGTCGTTGTTGTCGTGGTGGCGCGTGAGGATCGCGATTGAGAAGGTGAAATACTGAATGATTGCCAACTAAAGGGCACATTCCAATGTGTTCCTTTTTCTTCAAAATTTTGGGGTTTTAAAACTATACTACTAATCAGGTTAAATGTTTATTCACTATGCAAATTTATGTTTTCCAATATTTCTTTTAACTAGGAAGAGAAGACCCAAAAATTCAATTTATGGGATTTTTATTTCATTAATTATTTCAATTTCAGCGAGCAAGAAATATATTATTTACGAAAAGCAAATGTAAAGAAAAAAACTCCAATATAATAAGTTCATAATAAAGTCAAGCATTTAACTTATATGATCAAAAGAAAATATAAAACATCTCAAATTCTGAAATTATATGTAGCTGATTTTTGACATTTTTTGTAAAAAAATTATTTTCATGTTGTTATGAATTTTGAAACATCTAAAAGCAAGAATTTGAGTAACAATAGCAAATTACTTGACTCCATAAAATACATTTAAATCTTAAAATTGTAAGCAAAGCCATAGTAATCTTGACAAAAAAGTGAAATATAAAGTACTAAAGTAAATTATTTCAAATAGTTTAATATTTTAATAACTTATTAATTATATTATATTTTTATTTTGTAATATTACTCATCTTAACGTATGTATAGGCTTAAATTTATTTTCTATTTTATGAAATACTTGTATCTTTAAATTTAAAAAATAATTTTTTTCGAATTTTCATAAAAATTAGTAGATGAAAAAATTCATATTAAAATTAAAGAAATTAAATTTTATATAAAAATAACATCTCAATATAATTAAATTTTGTCGTTAATTAAGATATATAAATATTTTTTAAAAAATATTATAAACTTAGAAATTGAAATATATTGCAATATGTTAGTAACACATCAAAAGGCTCAAATTTTGAATTAATTGTTCTACATCATGCGTAGTACATGTGATGAGGTAATGTTTTAAACTTGATATCATAACTAAATTAGAAAGAATAAAGATCCTAACATTTTCATCAATGCTCATGATAGATTTTACCATTTCAACAATATTAAAAAAAACTCTAAAGCTATTTGTGATATTAATGTGATTTTATGTTTTTATTGCTTATTTTTTAAAACATAAAAATTAATAAAAATAATACAAAAATTAAAAAAGGCAACATATTAATATATTATAAAAATTTTAAAAATAACATAAAAATTAATATATATCTAAATTAAAAATAAAAATAAAAAGTGATACTCAACACTAATTTTTTTAATAAAAAACGTTTAAAAATCATAACTCTCTTTTTTGTCAAAAACCTTCTTTTTATTTGCCTATGTGATGTTGCCACATGACATAATATTATTGGTCCACACCTAAGATTTTTTGAGGAAACAAAATGTAGAAACAACAGCGTGCTAGTTATTTCTCCCTATTTTTCTTCTACCTGAGCTTTTTGTCAGTACTTGTATTATTCTCAATTTCTTCATTATAATTATATTGCCATTGCCTTGATTTTAGATGATAATGATGAGGTTTCATAGGTTATAAGTAGATTTAACTATTGAGATTCAACTCACTAATCATTATCACCACAAAAAGGCTGCAACATCTATCAGTAGTACAGTGAAAGTTTGGTTATTTTCTTTTATGAGGAAAAAATTTGCAATTTTAACCATCATGGCCATGCTTATGCTAAATGCAGCTCATGCTCAAGCTCATGTCTAGATTATTTCTTTGAATGTGATTATAATTATGGATATATGTGACCGAGAAATTTCATTTGCTTTATTCGATGCTTCAGAAGATGCAGTACTTTTTCAGCTTCACGGTGATTGTGCTTGAAGTTGTGTAAAATCCATGTTCGTCTACTCCATGAGCGTTGACTATGAGTAAGATATCTCTTCATCAGGCATATTTCTTTTTTTCATAGTTTTTTTAGTATCTCTGTAGAGAAATTACAAAATATAAAGTTGTAGACTTGAAAAACACACTAAAAAAGAATAAAATTTAGATGATAATTTGCATTAAATGAGAGCTAGAATTTGTATATTTGAAAGTGAATAATAAATTTGGAAAACACTTTTTAAAATAATAGCAAAAATCTTATTCTAAAAAATCAACAAAATCAGTGTGTAATCTCTAAAAGATAAAAGATATAATTTACCCCTTAACATTTGATAAATAGTTTAATTTGACCCTTAATATTTTTTAAGGTATCACTTTACCCCATAACATTTGTAAAATAGTATAATGTGCCCTATAACGTTACAAAATAGTACATATTACTTCCTAATTTTTATAAAATGGTACATTTTACCTCCTTAATACTAATTTCATTAAGATCTTATTAGATAAATTTTAATTTTGCCAATATTCTATAAATAAATTATTAACTAATCATGAAGAAAGTAATTAGCAAAACTTTAACAAAATTAATATTAAAGAGGCAATTTACATCATTTTGTAAACATTAAACGGTAAAAATGCATCATTTTACAAATGTTAAGAGGTAAAGTGATATATTCAAAAAGGTTAGGGGGCGATTTAAACCTTTTAGAAACGTTTGGAAGCAAATTGTATCATTTGCCCCTCTAAAATTAAGTAACTACTTTAAGTCAAATGATAATTTGCCATTAACC
>JAOXYD010000136.1:2390952-2401572 GCA_028565735.1 Pinacopodium congolense | reverse complement strand
GTAAAAATCTATAAACCTAATTATTGTGTTCTGTGTATATATAGAATAACATATAACGTTTCAGTCACAAAATGTTGTTTACCATATGATTGCTAAGTACCTTTTTTCTTTTGTGAGTCAAAACTATTGTTCATAATGCCCCCAAAACTACAAAGATTAAGATGACACGCATAGTAGACTTATGAGGAACTTACTGAAACTGCTATTCGGGAGCCTTTATACGAGGATCTATTATCTCTCCGGTCTTGCAAGAATTTAAGTACTTCCTGGTTTAAGGAAAATTACAGAATCAAAGTGGAGAAATCTTCAGAAACCAAAACTCTGAAAGAGCCTACAATGCAGATCCAAAAAATTTCTATGCAGAAGTGGGTACCTGTCCCATACGATCCCAGAAACCGCGGCAAATGGTTATGAACAACTGTGGTTCAACAACTGTTTGCAGATGATCTATTGTCTTAATCAACAGATCCTTCAAAGGCTGCATCCTACTTCTTATATCTGACTCGGCCACAGGTTCCTTTGAATCTTGGATGATCTTCTTCAGTTTTGTTAAACTCTGTATTTTTGTCTACAAAAATAGATAAAGAGAAGTCCATCAACTAATCTGATTAGCAACCATCTCAAATATGAGTATCAGAAAAGATGTTCAATTAAACAATTTAGAAAAATTCCCATGCACCTCTTATGCTAACATTTTTCTATAAAAAAGATGAGATCAAATGTTCTCGGCATGAAAGCTCATGCTATTTGTTAAATACAGAAATGGTGACAAATTTTGCAAAGAGAATGTCGAAAGTTGTAATCAGACAGGTTTCTTAAAGGACATTCATATGCATCAAGAAACAGAAACCCTTCAGCTAGCCTCGAAGAGAGTAGAAGCAAGAATGTGTTGACGCAAGAAACCACAACTCAAGGGCCCTTCATGAAACACGGTAAGGTCTTTGCATGCATCATCAAACAATGATAAAACTTGGAGTTAGTGAATCTTATATGCTGTGTGTACTCTTCACTATCAGACTCTCAAACCTAATAGCTCAAGACAGTTCATTAACTCCCAATATCTTCCATGCTGTTGGTCAAGCAATTTTCATACAGGACGTACTCGCTCAAATATAAATTCATTTTCACTTCTACTTGTCATTAACTCATCCATCTTATTTACAGTAACATTTTTTATAACGAACAACTTGATAGCAATATTACCCACATTTTCTACAAGCATCTCCACAATGGCTTGCAGGTAACTTCTGAATTTAGATCTCAACATCACTGTAATTTCACTGAGACATTCCCCTGTCACAGCATTTACCCCCTCAGGGATACAAGAACTCCACGACTTCAGGCGTGTTTCAATATTAGGTCCCATCACATCCAGGATCCATTTCATAGAATTAAGAAGGATCCCTAGCTGAAATGCAAGAATAATCGTCATAAAACTGAAAAATACAATGTTTGAGTAATGCATGAAGTTATTGATAAATATTTACCTCATCAGGGACAAAATAAATTTCCCCTGTTCGTTTAGAGAACTTCTGCGCATATTTAAGGCCAAAGAGCTTCGGGTTGAAGCTATCCTTCAATGGTGATAAGACATCAGCATATTGCTTGTCCAGAGCTTCAATAACTGCCTTTTCAACGTCTGCAATAGCCTAAAGCATCCATATGGTTTGAGATATTCAATCAACCCCAGAAAACAAAAAAGAAAAGTTGTATGTATCAGGGAATAAATAAGCATACATTTTCCAGGAGAACAATATACTCTGGCCAGCGACAAATGATTACTTCATATTCATTCAGTGTCTCTTTCAACTGAGCGTACATTTCATCAACAAAGGGAGTTGTCACGTTTTGTGTTTTGACACCAGACCATTTTACCTGAAAGGTACAAATATCTGGTAAATTGCTAGAGCACTTGACATCATAAATAGAACTCGTAACTTCGACATTATATTTTAGAATAATAAACAAATTATTTTTATATGTGTCTAAAATTGATATATTCCTGCTTTAATGTTATAACAGAACTCCATGCCAGGTTGGTTCTGAAAAACACAAATATAGATAATCATATTCGCGGAATGTAGAAATCACGATGTTGAGTGAAAAGCATTAGCTAAAATTTTTTTTGACACTAATAAAACTGAAATTATTAGTGATTTGTTAATTAAGTAGTTCACGACTTTGTAAATTGTGTAGAATTAATTGAAATAAGTAAAAATATGAATTTAAAAGCTTGTGTGAAGAATGAGAGCTTTGATGAGTTCTTCAAACTTCTATACAAGCAACTAAATAAAAAAGAGTTGAGAAATTAAGATTGAAATTCAAATAATAGCTAATAATATTTAAGGGAAATGAAAAAAAAATTAAAGCATTTGGGTAACCCTATTTAGAGTGAAAATGCCCTTAAGGATGTAACAAAAAATTTTCACAAAATTTTTTTTGTAAACTATGCAATTTATTATTTGGTCATTTAGAACAGCAAGGTGCAATAGTTACCTTATCTAGTTTGCACATCTCAAGCAAAGTATGACGTTTGTCCTTGATCCAGAGAGTGATGTATGAATGAAACAACTCTTTTGCGTCAACACCACCTTTTGAATGACTACAAATGAAATACGATCAATACATTCTTGCAGAGCTATAAGTTGAAAAAAAAAAGGGACATCCAACTTACTTAATTTTCCAGGAATCAAGATCCCTTTGGAAATCTGCTGTAGCAACAACAAGTTCTGCAACAGGCGGTGCGGGGCTTGAAGGAGGGCATGAAATCAGAAATGTGCGCAATCTAGTAGAAAGTTCCATACCATAAACTGATGCACAAAGATTTGGAAGGTCTATGAAACTGCAAAGAGAAAGAATTCAACAATTTTCAAACAGTCAGCAAGGCAAAAATGACATCATTTATTAGCAATTGAATGACCATTACAGAAAACCCGTGAAGACCTTTTTATTAATTAATAATCTATTTGATTTACGAATCACAAATATGCATGCCAACAACCAGGGCTTGGTTGGTAGAAGGGATTCAAATCTTGGCAGTTACAATCAATTAGCAACTTATGGTTAGATTTATGCTTTTCCCATGCAAGAAAATATTTACATATTGAAGTGAAAAGTTATGCAACTTTTTCCACATGCATGGTAAAGGACACCATGATGGGGGCAAATGACCAATGACTTTTACCTAGGAAGTAGGTGCTGATTGTGGATCTGTATGTCAGTGTAAATTTCGTTTTTGATATTCAAGATTAGAGATTTCATCTTTTGATAAGCTGTTGAAAAGGCGACAGGATCTATGAGAGAGCCCTCATTACTATTTATAAGCTCATCAGTTTCAGCTAAGTGCCTTCTTGACCTCTTCCTTGCAGCAGCCTATAAAATCATTTTTCAAACGTACTCTTTTGAGTATGAAGAAGCATGAAAGTGAAGGTGAATGAATAAGCAACCAAAAAATTTGATTGGTTTTTACCTGAAAATATCTTGAAAAAGCCAGCTGAACCTCAGGACTTAATATATCATGCAATAGAGTGTATAGTTTGACAGCAGGTGACAAAGCCGGAGCAGCCAGTCCAGTGGCTGGGGCAAAAACATCCATCATGCCAGATGGTGACGATTCATCCAGTGATTTATAGTTCTCAAAAACCAGGGCAAGGACTTCATGAATTTGATCTTCAACCTCTCCAAAGATGCGATTCTGGTTCAAATCTCACAAAACAAGAGATTATGCTTCTCTTCTGACTTCCGATAGAACATTAATGCTTATCAGCACTAAAGACTGAAAACTAGAAAATGAGAGGTCTCCCTCTTTCAATCCAATTCCTCAATGGTGAAGTCCATGGAACACACAAACATCATTGAAAGATTGAAACGTCCATAGTAAAGAAGCAAATACGTAGGAAGTCACAGATTGAATGATATATGTAACACTACACATCTACAAGCAATTGCTATATCCGGTACCAACATCTATAATAGGTTGCAATCATTAAGATCTTTACAGTCAAAATACTTTCTCACTGTGTTCTGGGAAATCTATTAAGAAGAAAGATTAGAAATGTGCAAATCCTACCCAATGAATATCAGACAGGTATGAGTGCATTTGCAAAACTTCTAGATCAAGAAAAATTAAATTTCATATTATACCTCTTGATGACTCAACACACTCTTCCTATTGCCCTTCATTACTACTGGATGTAGTAAATCATATACCAAGTCAAGACAATCTTGGGTTGGCGTAGCAACATCCATTACATAGGAGAGATATCTACAGGTAGCATGGAAAGGAAAAGGTGAAATGAACTAGCAGTCCAAAATTCCAGGAGGTGGAATTAGTTAACGCATCGCCATAGTGAAATTTTGACATAATCCAAATACCTGAGTTTGGAGTATGCATCAGATACTCCATAATATGATGCAAACTCAGTCACTAGCCACTTCCATGGGCCATGTAGCACCAGTTTTCTTTGCTGAAAATGTACCATTTTCATTGCGACTTCCAAAACAAAATCATAAGCAACTGTTTCTGCAACACAACCACACTGGAAAAAATAGTTGTTTTATCTTATTTCTTGATACACTTCACATATAATTTCTAACTGATAAATCAGCTAATTTTAGATAAAAAGAAGAATATAGATGGTAGGAAAAAGCAATGAGACAACAAAAGCTAAACACCTTATGATGATTACTCTCATCTGGAGTTATTGAGTAATTTACATGCAGCTGGATTCTGCCAATGACATCATGATCTGGCTCATGAAAGATGGGCCACCAACGAAGCTTGTTATTCTGCATTTAATCAAAATTAAGAAACCACACACAATCCTCAAAAACTGATAATATAAAATTTAAAAAAAAACAGATACCGCATCATCTGCTATAGCAGCAACTTGGGCTTGTACACAACCACAACACTGTCCCTTGGAATCTAGAACTTCAATGATCAAATCATCCCCAAGTTTCTCAGGAAAGCTGTGTTAACATCCACAGAAGAAGTTATCCACCTTTGAATGAAGAGAAAAACAAGGGGAAACAACAGGCAAGTAGGACAAAAAAAAAAAAAGGGACACCTACAACACATGAGATTCACCACTTCCTGGTTGCACTCGAACTGAATCCTCTTCGGATTGGCTTTTCAACCGCAACAAGCAGGTATATTGTTCTAGTACAAAAGATAATCATTACATTATCCTGAAAATAGATTTGACCCACAGGCCTTATTGAATTAAGACTCATTAAATTAAATGTTAATACTTGCAACACTCATGCTCAATTCAGACAGAGAAAATATATTCTTAATTTAAAGTTTAAATGGTGTGCAAAACAATAGTGCCAACACATCATCTTGTTTATTCTTCTTTTTACCCTTGTAACTACCATCATCTTACTAAAATCTTAGAACTAATTCTCAAATTTTATCACTTCCTTCTCTGTTGTTTTACCACTACTGCATGTGGTTACTCATAGAACACAAGTGCATGTGCTAGATTTCCCCTCATTTGCATTTGAGTCCTTCAAGAGAAAGCTTCTCTTAACAAATGTTGCACAACAAAAAAAGCTTTTTAGTTCGCAATATCTCCAGATCTATCAAAGATATGTATTCCTCACAAAAGGAAATACAAAAAGAAGGTAGTTCACAACCATTAATATATTAATATGATCTTTAACTTCTAATGAAATTAATATCTTAACTTACTGTGGAAATTTGACTAGGTTGCATACCTTGTACCACTTCAAAGGATGAGGTACTTGTGCGCAAAGTAGTCGTTCTACTTTTTATGAGCCTTGAGACCTCTTTGATATACTGAGTGCTCGCACGCATGTATGCCATGCTTTGCTGTGAGAAAGAACCATTAGGAGGAATGTGAGGAGTCACACGGACTTTTCGCACTGCTTCCCATCCAGTTGATAGCGTTGAATTCAGATTTGAGAATTGTTGACGAAGACGTTCAATCTTTAAAACGTGTGGATTTAGATATAAAAAGTTGCAGTTAGGAGGGGAGTCCAAGCCCATTTTCACTGAGCGAACTGCAAAAGTGAACAAAAAGTACAGATAGGTTATAAAGACCACAAATTGCAAAAAATACATTGAAAATCTATATGCCCTAGCAAGGATGGTACCTTGCACTTTCAATTTTGCATAATTCTTTTTAGATTTAGGAGCCGCTTTCTCGCTTACCAACTCCACAGAACGCTTTGTTAACAGCTCCTCTTCTGGTTGTAACAAATTTTGCTGCACACTACAGTTTTGAAGTGATTGCAATAATCAGGAAACTGGAAATCACTAAATGCAACAGAGGTTGAGCATGGTACATGCAACTTTTGACCATATTCAAATACAAGAAAGCTTTTTAACTTATCAGACTGGAAATAGATCAAAAGCTTTTCAGTAGAGAACCTCATTATCTAAAACACCACTGCTTGCTGGGTCAGCTTTGCAAGGCAGCTTCAACAGCAATTTAAGTAATAAAAACGAACAATGTAGCCTATATTTTTGCATATTGTGGATAGGTCCCCAAAAATTCAGTAACAGCATAATAGAAGGCAATAAATAATAGGAAACAGAAACCCACCCGAATGCATTGCGCAACAGTGCACATTCCTTATCCAAGAAGAAAGGAGCTTCTTTCGTGCAACCTTTGGCCCATGAATGTAGACACAGCCTAACACAAGCGTCGTAAGAAATCACAGCACACCATGGTCCTTGCTCACTGAATCCATTCACACAAATTATAAGATGATAAAAACTACTAAAGCAGGAATCTTAAGATCATGGTTGCACTGATACTGACTATTCACAAATAACTATATGACAAACATTGATATTAGGATCAGTGGCAAGCATACAGCCATCATTAGTGAAGCAACCTAACCAACCTTGCATGAAATGTAGGCAGGCGAGTAGATAAAGAACTTGGAGATGTAGCTTCTTTGCCAATAACAATCCTGTAATGGACAACATATTTCCACAATAAGTTCACTTCAGGAAATATAAGCATGCCGAGATTGAAATAAAAAGACACCTTTCAGATGGTTGTGGTGTCATGTTAGCATGAGACGTTGAAATTCTCTCGGTTTTCCATATTATTTCTTCACTAGAACCCATAGGAGGTACAGTAGGAATGTCCTTGTGAAGATTTCTGTCCTGCGAGATTCTAACATTACGAATCTTATCATCTTGGGGAGATGTATCAACTGAGTACAGCACACCATAAGCCTCATCCTCGGAGTCAGAACCAAGGTCCATATCCGATCCTGATCCATCGACATTTTTGTAAACAGGTGTGGCTTTTGACACAGGAATTGCAGCAGAAGTCAAGTGAACCCTTTGAAACTTAGCCGAAGAAGCCAATCCAAAGGCCTGTCCACCCTTTCTTATTCTACCAAATGGGTCAGAATTTGGTTTATCAGTCAGAATCGAATCGAAAGTGCCACCTCCCCTAATACCACCTCCCTGATACAGGTTTGAAAAAATTTCAATTAGACCGACATAGCAACTGATACTATCTGAAGAAAAAAAAATCCCCTGGCTAATTAGCAGTAAAGTGAATTCCGAAATTCCTCTTTTGCTTACATCTCGACCCCATCTGTCTGTATACATTGTCTTCAGGTTTCTCCCTCACCTAAACCAACAATCCACAAAAGAACAATTCAGTGCCCAAACTGAAACACTGGAACACTTAAACAAAGACAGTAAGTAGTGCTGACTGAATGGCGTAAGATTTTGGACATCACTGAAAATTTCTATTCTAAATGCCCATGAACTAATTGCCTTAAAAATCAAACCTTTACCTCAGTAACAATATTGACAGTGATCCAAAAATGAGATTCTTTCACACTCTTTCAAACTGATCATCGCCAAATACTAACCGCACAACTTTCACATCAATGAATCAAAAACCACCAAATGCCCATTAAAGAACACACTCCTTTGTCTTTTCGTTTGGCCTAAGCAATCTAAAAAGACCAAAAGAGTTCACTTCTCAACTATAAACGCAAACAGAGAGAGAATTTAAGGCAAATTGTAGAGACCCAAATGAGAGAAAAGAAAGTAAGTCACTTAAAAAAGCATCAACGGATTCACTTTGTCTTTAACACAATCACACAGAGTCACCGCATAAAAGGAGAAAAGCAGGAACAAAGAAATTAAATATAAAAAAAAAAAGACAACCTTTAAGAAGAAAAAACCAACACAATGTGAGCCTCTTGCAGTTACAGAATGAAGACAGAAAGACACAGAATTGAGAGTCAGTAGTTTAAGGAACTACTAATGACTTCCTTCTTTTCTTAGTATTGTGTCTCTCTAATCGAAGTCTCCTCCTTTCGTGTTTCTTAAAGACTCTTCCTTTCCTGTTTTTTCTCTTTAATGTCAATATCTTATGCATTATTATTAATCAAAACTTTTCGTTTTATACGTAAATTTCCTCATTTTATGACTATAAGAAAAGAAAAGGCAATATACAAAAGAAAAGATTTTAGCAATACACAGAAGAGAAGATCATGACAATTAAAGAAATATTATAATTTTCTTAAAAAAACAAAAGAGAAAGATAAAAGAAGCCATAATC
The DNA here is from genome assembly GCA_028565735.1 of Pinacopodium congolense. NCBI lineage: Eukaryota > Viridiplantae > Streptophyta > Magnoliopsida > Malpighiales > Erythroxylaceae > Pinacopodium > Pinacopodium congolense. The sequence continues at coordinate 2,393,005 of JAOXYD010000136.1, read as the reverse complement.
AAAGGAGGACGATTCCATGACAGGACGGAGAAAAAGGTCACCTAACGGAGTGATTAACGTGTGTTGATGACGTGGTAAGACAGTACGCGCTCTCTCCAATAACGGTCGAATGTCGCTGTTTGTTTCTGTTATGCCCTTTCTTTCTCTTGTGTTTTTTTTAAGGTTTATTTTCTTATATATTTTATATTATTTTATAAAGATTTGATTTGTAGGTTGGAGATGTGCTGTGTTCTACTGCTGTCACTATCAAGACAAGAAGTAGACAACCGGTCTTTTTGTTACTATTTATTTTTTCTTTTTTGACGTTTAATAATATTTACATTGACCAAAACACCCAAGACTTATTTTTTTTCCATCTATAAATGGTGAAATTAAAATTTATAGAGCCTTTTAATTTAGATTTGAATTCATGCAATTCACCTTGATTTAGAAGAGGTAAATGATTAAAAATGAAAATATGTTGGAATTTATAGATTAAATTAAATTAAATTCATTAAGTAATTTATCTAAATTATGTAATTTAAGAATTATTATGTACATTTAACAATTTATTTATTATATATTTGAACAATAAAGTATAAATTTTACTGATATAAAAAAACTTTTTCATCATTAAAATGTATCATGGGAAAGTGACTAACCAATACAATTGCATGTAAATTTGTACTTGAATGTAATTTTCACATAGAATTTTTTAATTTAAGATATGCTTGTGAGTTTAAAATGTGAGAATTTTAATTTAAAATGTTAAAAGATAAAATGAATACAAGATTCTATCTATGTGAGAGATAATTTACCGTTATGTTGTCTCTATCCCTTATTATCTAAATTGTTTATTGAGAGTATATAGTAAATTTCTTATATTAAATTTGAAAATGATTAAAAAAAGATAATGTAACATTCAGTTTTTTATTTAAATTTTTCGTATAGCTTGTGGCACAATAGTAATATAGAGATTTACATAAAAATATTATAATTGTCCTCAAACATAATTAAATTATTGAAATAAGTTTTTTAAAGAATCTCATAACTCAAAATATTATAGGTTAAAATTCAAGAAAAAAATTCAACCAAAATTCTAAAAGGTAAATAATTAAGAGTGGAGATATATTAAAACTTGTAGTGCCAATTAAATCAAATTGTTACTTTACTTTAATTATTAATTTCTTAAATAATTTACTAAAAATATATAATTTATAAATTATTATATATATTTAATATTTTATTCAAAATATATTGAAAAATATATTATAGTATTATAAGAAAATTAAAATTTTAATTCAATTACAATATTAGAAATAACTTTTTCCTCCGCGTTATTGGACGATAATTGGGGTTGTTGACCGGCAATGATGAGAAAAATTAGAAGGCTTGGGCCCCTTTTGGCCGCTTTAAGAGGGTGAGTCATAGTGAGCTGTGCCATGAAAAGGGCAGTTTTTGCAAATATTATAAAATCTAATGCTTGAATGGTGACCCACTGGGGCATGGTCGGCGGATTCCTTAGTGGCCAAGAAAAGTACTTCATTTTGGCTTTTTTATTTTTAATTTCCCTTGAGCTCTAGATTTGAGACATAAATACTGTTGAATTGTTGGATATATAACAAAAAAGTGGGTATGTAAATTTCGGATCTACCACTTAATTTTAACCCAAAAAATAAATAAATAGAAGACTTTCACTTAAAGAACTCTCTAGGGCCCTCTCATTGCATTACATTGGAGACACTTTTATAAATGTCTAGTGCCCCTTCTATTTGAGAGGGGTATTAAGGAGTCATTAAGTTTCAAAGTGCTAAATATTGTATCGATACTAATAGATATAAATTAGAAATCGGTTTGGAATATATTCAAATATTAATTAGTACCGAAAATATTAATAGATATCATTAATATAAAATTTTTAAAAATTGTATTTTAATTTTTTTAGATTTAAAATTAAGTTAAAAACTATATAATATAATACATTTATAGATTATTTTACAAATTTATAAAATTTAATAACTAATTTATAGTTTTAAAAAATTATTTAAAATGATACTAATATTGACTGTTATCA
>JAOXYD010000136.1:2319148-2343652 GCA_028565735.1 Pinacopodium congolense | reverse complement strand
TTTTTATGATTTTTTAAAAATTTCAATTTATTACTTTATTAAAAGAACATAATCTTTACAGCATATATTTCTTTAATTATTAATAATTTTATTTTAATTATTAAAATAATTCATTAATTATTTTAAATATCATTTAGGTCCTTATATTTTACTAAATTATCAATTAGGTTCCTATAATTTGATAACTATCAAATAGGTCTATGAAATTTTCAATTACTTTCACCATTAGTCCAGTATCACGTGACATGTCCATGTGGTGGCACGTGGCATAACATGGAAATGACATGTAACATTGTCGTTAGACAGAAATAATAAAGGGATTAACGATGAAAGTCATTTGAAATTTTAATGATTTATTTGATAGTTTTGAAACTATAAGGGCCTAATTAATAATTTACCAAATTACAAGGGGCTTAGATGAATTTAATCTTATAAAATAAGATTTAATTATGTCAATCATTAAAATAACTAAAATATTTTTATTATTTATTGAATGTATAAACATTTTGATTATTTTAATTACTGATAATCATAAAATACCACTAATAACTAGTCAAAATATATTTTTCTTATAAAATATTCCATACACCAAACTATTACCAACTTTATAAGTGAGGTTCTTATCAATCGAATGATCAAGGATCGGTATCAAATTAGTACAGGGCGTGCTGAGTGGATATACTAGCCTGTGTTAGTTTTAATGGCCCATACTGGTCAGTTTAGGTTGATACTCGATATACCAACTCAAAGTTGGAATTAATTTACAATTTAAAAAATTTCAAGGAATAACATGAAAAAATAGAAAAATTCACATGATATCAACCAATCAATCAATCACGGATTCATGCCATCGATTGATTAGTTCATTTAAGGGCCTCCCAACCCTTCTCCCCTCTTTTTCTTCCCATCTCTCTTCTTCTCTCCTTCGGTCTTCTTTGATTTTATTATTTAAATATTACTTTTTCTACACAAAACTCATACAGTTGAGTTTAATCATTTACTTATTACCTTTATATAACTCCAACAATTTAAAAATATCTCCTTAAATACCAAATAATCACAAAACACCAATTTGTATAGATTTTATTTCCATCTCTTTTTTCAATGATTGTTCAGGTTTCAAACCATATTCTAGTAGGTGGTAGGAAGCTTCAATATTCCTCCTACATTTACATTCATTTCCATTAACTAATTTGAATTGAAATTGATAAATTTCTTAATTTTAAAAATTAAAAATTTTCAATTTCATTAAATTTTCATATAATTAGTAATAAATTAGTGTTTAACTCATCAATTTTAAGCATTGCAAAAGTTGAATTTTATATGAGTACATATAGATTACATTAAATTTGAATTTAGGTAGCATTAGGGTCTTAGAATTAAGTATTTCCAATTTTTGACAACATTGTACATATTTTTTCAAAATTGAATATATATTCATGATATTGGAAATATTATTGAGTTAGCTAAATCATCAATTGCATTTGATTAGATAAATTTTAAAATTTTCCTAATTTAGGCATATAGAAAGTGGAGATTTTTCAATTTTTAGTGAATTTGTGTTATGTTTTTCAAAATTGAATGTATATTCATGAAATTGGAAATGTGATTGAGTTTGTGGAATTGTCAATTACATTTGATTTGATAGAATTTAAAATTTTTCCCAAATTATGAAAATAGAAATTGGGAATTTTTTTAAATTTATGATGAAATTATGTTATATTTTTCTAAATAAAATTTATATTTATAAAATTAAAAGTTTGATTGAGTTACTAGATTGATCAATTATGTCTGATTTAATAGATTTTAAATTTTTATAATTTAGATATATAAAAATTGAAAATTATTTTAATTTTTGGTTAATTGTGTTATATTTTTCAAAATTGAATTTATATTTATGAAATTAGAAGAATAATTGAGCTCCTATAATCATTAATTAAATTTGATTTGATAAATTTTAAAATGGTCTCAATTTAGGCATACATAAATTGGAGATTTTTTAATTTTTGGTGAAATGGTGTTATGCTTTTCAAAATTGAATGTATATTCATAAAATTGGAAGTATGATTGAACTACTAGGATCATTAATTGTATGTATATAATCACTTATGATTGTTTGCTACGTATAATTAGTTTGTTATACTTAATGCTTTAATCAATTGAATTGATTTTACAGGTAAATAGAGGAAAGTTTGACTTGAAATACTATTGATGATACTTCAATCCCTTCTGAAATATATGATGCTTTAGCATGGACTCGTGATTGACTTGTTTATAGCTCAAAGCATATTATATGCCTATATTGTGATAAGACTTTAAGAGGTAAAGGAATCACTAGATTGAAGAATAATTTGACTGGAATTAAAGATGATATAAAGCTTTGTAAAAAGATTTTTCATGATGTAAAGTGACAGATAAAGATTTTGATTAAAAAGTATCAATTAAAAAAAAGATAAATGGGTATATTAAGTTTTAACATTGGCGGTGGGAATTCATGTTACTGTAACTAACTTAATGATGATCAATTAGATATTAGTGAGCCTTCTTTCCCTTTTACTCAACGAGAAGGAAGTGGTAATAATGAGGTCCAACCAAAAAAAAAAAAGGAAAGTAATTTTTTGATTTTTTTACTCTAAGAATAATTCTTAGAACTCAATCTTCTATTCGTGCTGCCATATAAATAAGGGAAATAGGTGATAATATAAGTATGATGATAACTAGATAATGATATGATACATGTATGCTACTCCATGTTGCTCAGTCTCATTATTATCAACTTACGGTGGATGTTATTATCTCATATGGTCATGGACCTAAAGCTTCTTTCGTTGATGATAGTAGAGAGGCAAACTTCTTATCGATTATGTTAATATACAAAGATATTTGGAAAAAGGATAATACGAGTTACTTATTGGTCTTTAATCTTATGTGATGGTTGGACTAATAGGAAATAAGAGATTATTATTAATGTTTTGGTTTATTTTTCTAAAGGAATTATGCTTCTTAAATCAATTAACGTACCTGGCATAACTAGGAATTATGATAATTTATTTAAGCTTTTTAATGAAGTTGTTAGCGAAGTTGGACTTGAAAACATTATTGATTTATCACAGACAATGACATAACTTATAAATCAACTGGGAGGAGATGACATATTACATATAACTTTTTCTTTTAGACTCCATGTACTGCTCATTGTATCGATTATATGTTTAAAAATATTATAGATGATAGATATTCTCCTATGATAGAGGATACTGTACACATGGTAAAGAAGGTGACTAAATTCATTTATAATCATGTATGAGTATTGAATATAATGAGGAGAGAGCTCATTAATGATAAGAACTTATGTCGCTCTTCTGTTATAAGATTTGCAACCAATTTCTTATCATTTCACAATTTTATGGTGAAGAAAAGAGAGTTGAGATAGATGTTTATGAGTTATAAGTGAATTATTTCTCAGCAAATCATGTTCAATGCCAGATTGAAGGTTACTGTGATTATACTCGAGGGACAGAGTATCTTGGTCCAATTTTTAGTTTGTGATATATATTTATTAACATTTATTTAGAGTACATTGTTTGATGGACAGTGATGATAAGGATATGATGGAATATTCATATGATATCATGAAGAGGTCAAAAGAAGCTATAAAGGTCAATTTGAATAACATATCTTCTTTGTACTCTTCTTTCTTTTTTGTCATTAATGACAAATGAAAAAGATAACTTTACTCTCCCTTGTTTGCTACTTGGGTATTTTTCAATCAAAGTATTTACTTCAAATACAATTCATTGAAAATAATTAAGGTTAATAGGGGGATACTGATAATTATCACTATTATTGTTGGATATGAGATGACACAAGACCTTATTAACTCGTAGACGGAGATATATAAGGATGATATTAGTGATTTTGAGATTCCTATAGCGGTACGACAAAGAGATTAACTCAATCTATACTTTTGTTATTTGTTTAAAATTAAACATTGTTTCAATTTATATATAATTTGAAGTTTCGAGAAAAGTATGTTATATTATTGTTGTCATTGTTATATTTAATATATTTTCTAACATCTCATTAGTGATTTTATTTTATTTGATTACCATGACTCTAAGTACTAAAACTAATTCCTTATATCCTATTTCCTTAGATCATATTAATATTTTAGCAAATAAGTCTTTTGGACGATAGTGACTTAAAAGGAGATGATGGTTAGGAAAGTATGGATTCGTCAAAGATAACTGAGGTTAATAGGGGGATACTGATAATTATCAATATTATTGTTAGGTATGAGATGATACAAGACCTTCTTAACTCACAGATGGAGATATATAAGGATGCTATTCGTGATTTCAGGATGCATATAGCAGTACAACGAAGAGATTAACTCGACCTATATATACATTTCTTTACTTTTATTATTTATTTAAAATTAAACATTGTTTCAATTTGTATATAATTTGAAGTTTCGAGAAAAGTATGTTATATTAATTTTGTCATTGTTATATTTAATATAATTTTTAAAATCTCGTTAGTAATTTTATTTTATTTGATTACCATTACTTTAAATACTAGAACTAATTCTTTATATCCTATTTCCTTAGAACATATTAATATTTTAGCATATTAGATTTCTGATAAATTAAGCCTTTTGGACGATATTGACTTAAAAGAACATGATGGTTAGGAAAGTATTGATATGTCATTTGGAGCAATAAAATTGGATCATGGTGATGATAAGGCTCCTTTTAATGATAAAAACTTTGTACCAAATAATAATTGGATCCAGGATAACTTTAGTAAATTTGATCTTAAAAAATGAAAATTTAAAATTTTCATGATGAAGACTTTGTACCAAATGATATTTGGATCTAGTATAATTTTAGTGAATTCGATCTTGAAGAATGAAAATTCAAATGTTTAGGTTTTTCTCCTCCCTTTTACTTTTATTTGATGACATGTTAAATTTTACATATACTAACTGTAAATATTTTTGTTACAAGGCTCAATTCTTCTTAATGGAGTTCTTATACAAGATATATATGTTGGTTATAGAACTTATTGTTTCATGTATTATTTTTTTAATATTTAGATAAAACTTAGTTAGTTATATTGTTTTATGTATTATTTTATTATATTTAGATTAAACTTATTATAGTTTCATGAATTGTTATTATTTCATGATATTATGATGGGATTGATCTTCAGTTATGTGATTTAATTTTCTATTATTTTTGTTATATTAATTCAGATTGTTATTTATTTGAGAAATATATGGATAGGCTAATATTAATAAGAATGAAGAAAATAGTTGGTTGTTATATATTGTTATTATTTCATAATATTTTGATGTATTGATATTAACTTATGACAGTTTGATGCATTGTTTTTTTGGTTATAGTAATTTAGGTTTTTTATTTGAGAAATATATGAAAATTAACATTAATATAAATGAAAAAATGATTACTATTATATTGTACTTATTATATTTCTTAAATGTTTGAGAAAGATTGAAATAAAGTAATAGAAGGGACACTTAATATATATAAGGACTATTTTGTAGATTTTATAAAATTTAAAAACTATTTTATAACTTTAAAAAACTTTCTAGTATCAATATGAGTATTAATCAGTATCTATAAAATATTGTTTCAAAATAAAAATCAATACCAAAACATTGATTGAACTAAAGGTACAACTCATAATATTTTTGGGACACAAAATCTTAAGCAAGACTAGTGTTCTTGCCCATTAACACACAGATTTTTTTTTTTAAAGTTAGAAAAACACAGCAAGATGTTGAATACATGTTCTCAACATAGTTTTGAATTGCTCCCAATAACCAAAACACAAGGGAGTATCTTTTAGATACTTGTACCCAATTGCCCTAAACACAATCATGCCTAAATTGTCAAATGGCTCGTGCTTAGCCGAAGGTATACCTTTTGTACTTCACATAAAGAACACAGGCTACCCTTCTAATTGCCTCGTTTCTCCCGAATAAGTATTGAGCTCGTTCGCATATACTTGCTTAGGCAAGTCCGAGTACGACCTAATTTGTTTTTGAGATGTATCCCTTTTTGTCCTAAGTATCTTTATAATTTACCTTTTTAGAGTCATAGTTTATTTCATAAATCATATTTTAACACAGAATCCCTTGAACATCTGTGGATAATAAATATGAGACTTGTTAAGAATCCTTAGCCACCACTCTTTTATATAAGCAAGAAAAAAATTTTCTTTTATCAAGTAAGAGCCTGTCGGAAAAGTTCTGGTTTTCGAATTTAGTTTTCGAATTTTTTAAACAATAAAATCAATAAAAAATATTATAGAAATCGAAAAAAACATACTAATATATCATATAAATCGAGATGGATAATACAAAAATCTATAAAAATACACAAACTTCAATACAAAAATATAACAATCACAACTAAAAGTTCAATCAAATGCCTATAAATAATTAACATGTTTTTGATTTAACCACGTTTCTAATTTATCTCTTTCTCTGAAAAATAAATAGAAAATTATTTGTAGCATCAGATTGTCCAAATCAAAACTATTTCGACACTATTTTATAAAAATATGTAAACTATGAAACCTTCTTATGATTATAATAAAAATAAGGGTAGTTTTCACTAAAGAATAAGCACATACCTTTTAAGTTTCACGTAAAAAAGTTGACGGTGCATTTTATTTTTTAATAATTGTACGAAAATTTAAAAATCTTAATATTTGAGGAATTATAGTTTTTTAATATTTATAAAATATTTAAAATTTTATAATGTTTATAAAACTTTTGAAAAAGACTTTAATATTTTTAAAATATTCAAACTAAAAATTTTTATGTCAAATTTCAAAATAAAAAATTTAAAGATTCAAGTAAATTGTTGATATGATATAAATTTACTAAAAAATATTTTATTTATTAATAATTGTGTGACTCATTAGAAAGAGATATTTAAAACAATAATTTAATCATAAAAAAAGTATTATATTAGTAGCTGTAAATAAAATCCAACCAAAAAAATAATGACTTTAACCGTTGTTAAACAAAAAAGTGAACGTCACCAAATTTACTTACTTTTTGATCTTGAAATGACACTCTGGCGTGCAGATGAAGATGTTTGTGGGTCACCTAAATCACCTTTGAAGATCCAAGTTAAGAGCGGTCGAAGGTCTAGTCAATTTTGGCACTATCGCAGAAAAGATTGCATAGAGTAGGAAAATGTTAGTCCAAATCTTTTAACTAAGATCCAAAGTTGAAAGATCGACCGTCTACTTCGTCCAGATACAAACGACATTAGATTGATATTTTTTTGATTTATTGAACTTCAATTATAGATTATAGAGAAGACGAATTGATATTTGCTTCTTTCAAAAAGGAGGATCACATGTTAAAAAAAAGGGAAAACCTAGGGTCAGGGAACCATTGCCCCCCATGACCCTGCCCCACTAATAAGGAGAGGGGTATTTTTGTAAATTCCCTTCCTAATCTTTTATTAAAAATATTTAAATTGCTCTTATAATTTATAATTTTAAATTATTTTAAAATTTTCTGTAATATTATAAAATTTAAAATCAATCTTTTATTAAAATTTTGTTGAATTTTTTTAAAAATTACTATCAATATTGAAAGAGAGATCAGAATTTTTTATGCATTCAATCAACCATATGATAATTTTTACTAATATAAGATAAATAGACACTAATCATAATATCTCTTTTTTATTATAAAATAAATTTTAATAATTTAAAAATAATAAAATTGCAAATCACATTCTTGCCTTCTACATTTAATTTTTAAATTTAGAAAATGAAAAACAGGTTATATTATTACTTCAACCAATTCCCTGCGACAGGGTTACGAAACAAAAAAAAATTAATCATAAAACTAATTGTGATGGGCATTTCAAACTGGAGATTTAAGGGGATAGTTAGTAAAAAATAAGAATATATTAAAACTTACAAATATTAATTAAATCAAATTCATCACTTAATTTTAAGTCAATGATATATTAAATAATTTTTTAAAAATATATCATTTATAAAATATTATAATGCCTACATTATGATGGCTGTGCGTGGATAGTACTTAGGTTGAGATCCGTATGTTCGGTACTGTATCAGTATCGAATATCAATTGATACGAAATCAACATATTTCATACTGAATTCAAATACCGGTTGATACCGGTTGATAACGGCCAATACCGGTCGATTCAGAAAAAGAATTTTAAAAATTTTTTGTATTTTAATTTTTTTAAATTTAAAATTAAGTTAAAAATTATATAATATAATATATTTATATGCTATTTTGTAAATTTTATAAAATTTAAAAATTAATTTATAATTTTAAAAAATTATCCGAAATAGTACTAATATTAACTAGTACTTATATAATACCATTTTCTAAATCAATCTAATATTAATACCGATACGATATGTAATCTAATGACTAAGAAACAAGTTCCACATCCACAGACCACAAATCATCTACTGGTGTTGGGCCACAACCCAACGGCTTCTAAGAGGGAAATTACACCTTTGAAAAACACTAATCCCCCAAAAAATTGGAAACAACCGATCTTTATAGCACGCACATTGCATTGATTTGTTGGCAACAGAAAGGAATCATCAAGCAAGCAGTAACAATCGATTAAGTACTACTGAACTGGGTACCTAAAAGGTTAAAACTCTCTCCAAGATTTCTGTCATACCCAAATAAGAAAAGAGATTGATTAGTTAAATTTTTGTTTTTAGTTTTTAATCTTTGTTTTTTAAATACAAAAACTAACATAAAAATTTATTTAATTTCCTTTTATATAAATTTGTAAAAATAAAAATAAATAAAAATATCTAATTTTCTATATTAAATAATAATCATAATCTATTAATTAGTATATATTTTTAAGAATTATGAGAATATTTTAGTTTGAAAATTTAAATTTATTTAATATTTAGTTTCTATTACTAAATTGTTTTTTATGACAAATATCAATAGACTAAATTTTTGTTTTCAAATTTTTATTATAAATATTAACTAAATAGATTTTTATTTTTAAAAAGAAATAGATACTAAAAATAAGAAACAGAAACTAAAAAAAAAACAAAAGTGATATTAAACACCCCTAAATATGCACTGTTTGGCAAATCATGACAACAGGCTTAATGAATTTTATAATAAAGGTGGAAATGTTGCTAATCAATATCAATTCTTGCAATAACAATCACACCGGTTCACAGATCATGCACAATTAATGAAACACAAACGAATCTTAGTGGCAATGACAATTGTGATAAAGAAAAGAAAGTAAGCCATCAATTCAGTGTAACAAGGCATGCCTCCATGGAAGCTAGCTTTTGTAGTAGAAAAAAAATGTCATTCACAATATTAGGATCATGATTTAGGAAGATTGTGGGTAAGTGGTATCAATCATTACCATATACAACTAGAATTCCCAACTAAAGTTCTCAGATCAGAAAAGAATATAAGAAACAAGTGATTTCTATACAAAAACATGTTTTATTATGTACTATCTTAAAGGTTTACATTAAAACATACTGTAACTAATTGCTCAATCTGAAAATCAATGTGAATTGAAAAGGAATATGTCCAAAAGATATGTCTCCAATTGAGTACGGGTGCACAAATCAAGAGGCAATAATTGAAATCAAATTGGTTTGATGCCCCTAACAACTCTGTTTCAGATAAACTCCAACGTTTCTTGGATCGAATTAAAAGGGTGCTTTATGTAACAATCCAGTAATTCACACGTTAAATTATCAGTTTCTGGCAATTGGGAAGTCGCAAGTATGAGTCCTAAGTCCATGGCTGACTGAATCTTCCAGGAAAGGAAGCACTTCAGGTTTTACTAGAGGAAAGAAACTGATGCTTCTAAAGGATCTCAATTATGTTCACTTAGTTCCCAAATTGTGTTATCCTGACTATTGTAGAACATGCATAATTAGGTCAGATTTTCCACGTCTACCCCGTTTAGAAGTGCTCCAAACAGGCTCATCTTCTACTACAATTTCAAGTACCAACATTCTAAGTATTGTACTAATTCATCACCTAATTCTTATATGTCACAAGTTGAGAAGAAATGTACAGGAAAGTGTTTATGTGCTAAGATAAGGACTTAAAATTGAAATTATATCTGGCCTAAACATTCCCTTCATAAATATCCATATACTCTACAATTTGTTTTCCAGATAAATTTTCCAAAGAATTGCCGCATGCACTAATATCTTCATAGCAGCACATGCTGAAAACTGGTAACAAGATTTATACCATCCAAAAAAGTTTACTCCAATACAGTATCACACAGCTTCTGATTCATGAGCTTGCATGTCATCCTGAAGACATTGTACAGCACCACCGTAATTCAGGAAGCCCATGAACCAAAATTCATGATTATCAACTGAGATAACCTGAATGTATTTTTCAGCAGGATTTGTTCTGCTTGATGAAGGATTGACCGCTTTAAGTTGATGTAATGGGATGACAACCTATTTAATTTAAAAAATATAAGAAGTTGAATTATGGAAGGAAATCACGACAATATGCATTGAGACAGATGCCAATTGACAGAACATTTACTGAGGGAAGAAGGATAAGTACAACAATTAGCTAGCATGTTAGAGATCAATAATTACGAAGATCCAAACAAGTCATTAATAGTACTTCAGTCACTACCCTCCAACCATCAAATCCACACTAAAAAAGAGGAAAGTATAAGTTAAATCATATCCAAAAACAATTTGATGTGGAATGTCTAAATGAACTCATATATGATAGACGTTGTCTAGGTAAAAGCACCAAAGAATTCCACAACCTAAAGATAGCTCTTTTTCTTGGTATACACATATAAAGTCAAACATCTACCAATTAAATATATCTTTAATGACTTTTCAGACCAATAAAATTTCCTCCAGACACTTAGACCAAATTCTTTTATCCCATTTCATAACATTCTACAAACAAAAGGATTTAACAGAATTCCATCTCCTTTGCCCTGTCAGAAAATATAACATAATCCCTTCAAGACACGTTTATCGAAAGAGTAAACTCTGCAAACCAATCAAATACATGCGACTGCTATGCACTCGAAGTCGAGCAAACAAGTTGAACCACTGAAGCAGGCTTTCAAAAGCAAAACACAGTACAGTATGAACGTTTTGGTCAGAGGAAAACTGTGCCAGTATCAGTTACAGGTTTCGAGCAGATATTCTACTCATTGAAACTTCCCTCTTGTTTCCTTCCAAAGTAAAATGGGAAATCCTTTTTCTTTCTGATTCTTAATAATTTGTCTTAGAATCTATTCCAGACTTTGACATCATGCACAGCCTAAACCATAGTCCAGAAATTGGCACTTGAAAATCTAAACACAAAACACCTTGCTGCCCCACCTAAATACAAAATGTAAAGAAGCATAATTTCAAAAGAGTAAATACAGAGTAATATGGTTCTAATAATTACTATAAAACTGATACAAATCTGAAGACCTTATAGGTAAGAACACACCAAGGACAGGATATCAAAGTGCAACAAGAACATGGGAAATCAAACTCTTAAATGATAATCTATATCTATAATATGTCAATGTGAATCACTTCCTGATTATCCAGATAGCATTTATGAAATAATCTTCAACCTCATGACATCAATAAAAACCTTGGATCTCCAAATTAAGATTGTCCTGTCATATGATGGAAAGGGCATATATGATAACATACCTTATAATAGCTCCATTCAGTTTGTCCACTGGATTTATATGACAAGGGATTATCACTACAGAATGCAAGCTTTTCTGTTGAAACGTATAAGACCCCCATAACTGGACCAGCTGATGTCGACAAGTAACACGCGAACGAATTTTGGAGTTGTTCTTCAGAGACTGTCTCAAATGTTTGTCTAAAGATCTTCTCATAACCGCCTTCAGCTAGGACTTTTGTTCCTTGTGCAATTCTTCCCAGAGCAGCTTCAGTAAAGCTAGGTGATGTTTTCACTAGTTTTAAGTAAAGTGAGACATTTTAGCCACCTTCTCAACACATCAAAGAGTGCAGCCTATTGAAACCTATACTATATCATGATTTTGTAATGCGAAGTGATAAAAACTGTGGTAAAAAGAAGACAAATGATTTTCTCATGTAGATAAGATCTCAGTTAATTCTGTATTGCAAGGAAATTCAGAAGATTTGATAACATATGCTCCTAAATCAGGGAGAAATCTACATCCAAGTCCAATCATATATTTTTTCTGTCAATAACTTCTGCTGAGAACTTTCAATAGATTGCTAGAAAATGGTCGTAAGTTTCCCATATTGATGTCAAATTTAGTGAAGTCCTAGTTACAACATTTCTGGGCAAGTAAACTTTAGTACGTGAAAAATAATCCTATTCAGATCAGACTACATTTCCATGATGCCGTTTTTATCTTTTTCTTCTGTTTTCATACACATATTCCAATCATTAAAAATTTCCAACAATAGTTCAAAAACAAAGTCCCCTGTCAACGCATCTATACGTTAAGTTCTGTGAACACTTCAAAATCAAACTGAATAAATTCCACAAACATACTAAGTACAACCTTAAGTTTTAAAAGCAACTAATAACACAATGTGATCAAAATTATATAAACAGTCAATTCAAAAAAAAATCCAGGAAAAAAAAACAAAAACAAAAGAGTTGTATATGATGATCAATACTCACAGTGCTGCCACGTGTTCCCAGCGAGATCTTCAGCTTTCCTGCTAGCTTCCCCAACCTTCCTTCCCCATCTTCCCAACACGTCCTTTACAGTCCCCATTGTCCCTGCTCAAACAATAACACACATTTTTTATGAAAAAAAAGCATTAAAAGAATAAAAAATCGCCCGAGAATTTACAAAATCACATAAAAGTAGACTGACCTTTAAAGGATAAGGAACGTGAAGACGACGTCGGAGCAGGAGAAACATAGGGATTAGATCCGTCGAAGTAAACATTTCTGTTGCTATCATAACCATCACTGTTATTCGGAGACTCCGTCACCAAATCAGGACTCCAATGAACCGATTTCCTCACGGATCCATTACGGCTTGTCGCTTGCTGCTGCTCACTCTGCACTTGGGATTCCGATCCGGCGACAGGGCAGCCTTTGTTCGCGTCTATGTCAGCCGCATCGTCCTTATTCGGATCAGGATTCTTCTTATGTGACGGATCCTGAGCGGTGGATTCGGCCTTCGGCTCCGGCTCCGACTTCGACTTCGGGAGCTGCTCCATGCTCTAGAAGATTCGTGGTGCTGTAGCGTGTGAAGAGCAGAGTGTCAAGGGTGACTTATTCGGTTTTTGAGGTTCTCTTCTTTATTCCGGCTTTAGTTGTTTCTGTACGTTCGAATTTGCTTTCTTGACCGTAAAGGCTTTGTGTTGGGGATTGTGGAAATAAACGGTAAGTCGTTTTGTTTTGATGGTGAGTTTTAGCGCGCACATGAATAAGGATGACCAGGTATTGGGCAATCCAAAGTCAACTTATCAAATCTAGAAATAGAACTTGGTTTTGAACTTTGAATAAAAAAGCATAAGTTAGAAATAATTTTATATTTTAATACTTGTATAAATTTTTAAAAATTTAATACATATAAATATTTTAAAAAGAATTTCATATTTATGAATAAGTTTTAATAAAATTCTAAAATTTAAAACTTTAATAGTTCAAAATTTTCATGATAACAAATATTTAATTAATATTTGCCATATCAATAATTTATATAATCTTTAAAAATCAAATTCTTAAACAAAAATTGAAAGTTTATATAAGTTACTGGCGATTAAAAAATTTACTACATAAACAGTTGTAAAGGTAATTCAATAAAAATACTAAAGAGTCATTTGATAACACTTCTATTTTTTCGTTATTGTTTTGTATTTGTATTTTTTATTTTTTGTGCTTCTATTTTTTTATAAAGAAAAACAAAAATATGTTTTGTTGATATTTTTAATAAAAATAAAAAAAAATAAAAAAATGTTTGGTTGAGATTTACAAAAAAATATAATTTAATAATGATAATCAAATACAAAATAAATTTAAATTATTTGACCAAAATACTCTTATACACCTTAAAAATATATTATTAGTCAATAAATTATATTTATTATTCAATGTAAAAAAACCTGTCTATAAAATATATTTTCAAAACTTAAAAAAAACATTATTTTTATTTTTATTATTTTTATTTTTATTTCTCTGATTTTAAAAATAGAAAAACAAAACAGAATACAGGCAAATTCATTTTTTTTCCGTTTCTCTGTTTTTGAAAATAAAAACAGAAAAATAGAGATTATAAATTTTAACAAACATGCCCTAAGAGATCATTTGTTATTATTTATTATTTAATTTTTTATTAATAAAAAATAATGGTAAATTTTTGTTTGTTTACTTTTATTTATAAATACTTTCTATAAATTTATAAAAAATAAACAAAATATTAATAAAATATAAATTTTCTTTATTAATATAAAAATAGTTAGATCTAAGAATAACATCTAAGTTTTGATTACAAATTTTAATGAAATAGATTTCAATTTTTCTTAAATAAAAAATAAAAACAAGAAATAAAAATAAAAAAGAGAACAAAAAAGAAAAATAAAATCAAATGATTTATAAATTTTTGTCAGTTTTAAAAATTTTAAAATATTTTACAAAATTATTATATTTTTAAAATAGTATTATATTTTTAATGAGCAAAAGAGTCAATTTAAGCTTTAAAAACTTTGAAATTAACATGGGCCTACGGTTCCTATCCGTTGCTATCCGCTGACAACTGGAGGCTATCGCTTCTTGGATCTAGGCATCATAAAGCACTGAAGTAATTTTGGCGTCAACAATGCGCAGCCGCCATGTTCGGAAATTCGTTACCCGTAGCCATCGGCACAGCTTGTGGAAAAGCTAATCAACGGAAATCCAACAATTATAGGCAATTGGAGTTTTTCTTTTTTTGTCTTATTTCGTTCTCAATTAATTAACACCTAAATCGGAAGCAGAACCTACAGTGCGAAAAAAAAGCAAGATTTATAAACAGCTTTCGAAGCATGTCCCTATTGTACAATGCATTTACGCCGTGTCTTCAAATGTTATGGGAGAGAGGAGAGCGATCAAAGAGAAGAAGGAAAAAAAAAAAAAAAGAAAGGAAATAGGGTTTGTATGTATCATAGTGAACTGTAAACTATTTTAAATAATTTTTTAAAGTTAAAATTATAAATACATTATCATGGAGGAGTAATAGAGAGAAACATATGAAAATAAAAGTAAAAACAGATTTTAATCTTTCGCCGTCGTCTAATCATAGTAAGATATTACACTTCTTGTATACTAAAAAACTATTTTATTCCCACAATTAAGCTGTAGCAATGCACTTGATAACCATTTGATTAGTCAAAGAGACGACTTCAAATCAATTGCAGGAAGATCATTAGAATTAACGCAATTAAGTCCCTTTATCTTTTCAATGAAACTCAGTATAATCTCCTCGCTTTTGGCATCTGTTAAAGAGGAAAACAGAGTGCTCTGAGGCAGTTCATATGATAATTAGGTTAAAAACCAATTTGAAGCAAATGATTTATTGAGTACTACTAACCAAGTTTTGGAATGGTGTGTCCCTGTGGATGATAAACCACAACAGGTTCCACATATGATCCCAACAAATCTTCTCCTGCTTCCTTCAAAAAGTCCCTCTCCCCTGAAATATAATAGGCCAAGTTCAGAAAATGAGTAGTGATATCTTCTGCTTCTTTCTAGTGTAATTCTTCTTGACAGGTTCATCAGGAAACGTTCATTCATTTGAACATATAATATTTAGTGTAATTCTATCATGGGTTGTCTTTAATATTAGAAGTTATAGTTTCGAGTCTTGGATTGAGTCCATAAAATTCTTTAATTGACCCATAATCTTCACATTATGCATGGAGTTTACTATCAACAAATTAGATCGAGTCCGTCGTCTAATTTCAATCGTTAGTTAGTCGGAACATTTAATTCGGGACTATTATGTGTTCCAAGAATTAAGCTGAAACCAAGCAGAAATGGAACTCCAGCAGAAACTATCCTGGTAGATTTGGCATTGCCAATGGGAGGTGAACATAGACAAACTTATATAGAAAGTTCTCTTTTGCTCTAATAAGGAATGGTCTAACCAAGAAGTTGTAAACCAGTTCTTCAAAAGCCAGAGTTTACAATAGACAGATGCAAGTATGTTTTGATTCAGCAATTCCAATAAATTCTGTGTAAATTCTGTTGTTACCTATTAAGTGGAGAGAAGGGCACTCAATAGGACAAGTGAAGGCCTCAACACCCAACTTTGGTTGCCCAGACTTGTACCCTGCAAACTTAGCTCCAGCTATCAGTATCAGAAACTTCACTTTCGGTACCCTTGTAAAGGCCAAGCCCTACAATTTTCACCAAGCACTAGAATTAATAAAAAATATAAGTTGGTATTTTAAGAATTTTGTGTAAACCAAAGATATATTTGGCAGAACCTGCGCTTGCAAGCCTGGAAAAGCAGCTGATATGAATGCTCCCTGGAAATCCAATTCTAATCAGGAAAACAACGACACAAAGCTGAATTTGCAAAACCCAGAATCTTGTATGAATCGAACATTATAATTCTGTCCCAAACCCACCTGGGAAAAACCGAGTAGTCCATCAAAAGGACCATGATTCAACATGTAATCTTCTATATAACCCAAACATACTTCAAAGTTACGATACTCCTTGTGGTCCTGCGATACGAAAAACAGCCATTTCCCGTGTTGAATAATCAAAGAGAAGAAAACATAATAGCACACAGATTACTAACCTCACTGCTTTGGTACCATTCATAGTATGGAGGATCAAAAAGGGCTTCAACATCTGATTTCCCTCCAGCAGGGAAAGGGCCATCGAGGAAATCGAGGTCAAGCTTTTCGAGAACAGTTTGAGGCCATCTTCCTATCAAAGTCTTGAGGATTAAAGCACTTGTCCTGAATCCATGGAGACAAAGAATTCTGGGTTTCTTTGAATTCTCGATCTGGGTTTCCATCGACACCTTAATTTGTCTTTTTCTAGGTTCTTGTCCCGGTAATCTGGCGGAGGACATTACGAGAAGTTGATTGGTCGTAGGGGTCAAAAACCAAAAGGGGTTCCGCGGGAATCTTTGCAGTGACGCCGTCAAAATCATATGAACGGTGACGAAATTGCTTATGTATTTCGTGATGATTATTATGTAATAAATTGGAACAAATAAAATTCAATTAATGAATCAGTAAGTTAAAGTCTCATTGGAACCAAGTTTATTGTAAAAAATCTCTTAGAAGTTCATGAACAACAAGCAAAACTACAAGATTTTTTTTTTGTGGCTATTCTTGTTCGTTCTGCTGTGAGATTTTCTGAATTTTTTCAATGAAAGAAGACATGATCTCCAAGTTCCGCCCTTCTGAAACCAAATCCATTATAAATTAATCAGTACCATAGATCATGATCCATAAAGAAAATGGGATGGTGAAATTTTTTGGGTCATTTGAACTAACCAAGTCTTGGGACAGTATGGCCCTTGAAGTGATGGATGACCATAGGATTAACAAATGATTGTATCAGCATTTTCCCTTCTTCCTTCATAAAATCCATCTCCCCTGCTTCATGTGTAAAACGTGTTCGGTATCAGACAAGAATATCCTGCTACTATCTACTCATATATTTCAATATCAAACAAGGAACCTTTTTTTAATTCTATTTTGCTTCTAATTTGGTTATTTCTACTACCAATCTCCTAGTCTAATATAGTACAACTCCACAATTGAGTTCATTGTTTGATATCAATATTAGACTATTTAAGTAGTTACAAAAGGTAAAGAGAGAGAAAAATTTTTTATAAGCCAGTAAAAAAATTTACTAATCAATTTTGAACTGTCTATTTTGAGTTCATAGTTCTTTTAAATTCGAATTAGAGTTATTGTTGATCAGATTTAAAATATTATAAATTATATCAAAAGGCTTTCAATAATATAATATCAGATTGAGATGACGAGTTGAAAAATAATATCTACAATAAAATTGTGAACAATAAACAAGTTTTTACACACTTTTAATTCAGTTTAATATGAAAAAAGAAAGAGATCACAATAAAAATTGAAAGGAGAATCTAAAAATTGTAAAATATTACATGCATATCAAATAAAAATTTGTGACTATTAATCATCTTTTAAAAAATTTAAAATTTAATTGAAAAAATTAAAAGATTTAGCAATCATATAAAAAATTCAAAAAAATTAATGATAAACGAGTAGATGAATTTCTTAATAGTTGGATATCTTTTCAAAACTTATCTCAACTTGCAACTTAAAAGAGAAAAAGAAGTCTATTTGTAGTTCATATTTCAATAAAATAAATTAAATATGGGAAATATAGAAGTCTTATTTAGGTTTTTTTTAGTTTTCTATTTTTATTTTTTAGATATAAAAATTAACGAAAATAATTCAGAAATCAATGATAAAATATAAAAATTAATCATAAAATACGAAAATTAATAAAAATATTTAAAAATCATTGAAAACAATTTATATTAATTTCTTTGTTTAGAACTAAACAAGCCATTAAATTACCTATGAAGTGGAGAGAGGGCAATTCAATGGGAGTTGAAAATGCAGTGGCAGCCATTGCAGGTGCTCCAAACCTGGAACCTCCGAACTTGGCCCCTGATATTATAATCACGAACTTAATCCCTGGAATCTTGGTTAAAGCCACTCCATCTCTCTGAATTCCAGGCAGAGAAGCCGTTAAAGTCGCCCCCTATGAGCAAAAAAATGAAAGAAGAATCAGACACAAAACCTGATGAGATTAACACAAATTAAGAACACTGATTCTGAAAGACAAAAAAAAAAAAAAAAACTCTAGAGATTAAGACAAACCCACCTGGGAAAAACCAAGAACACCATCGAAAGGTCCATGCTTTATCATGTAATCTTCTATGTAGTCTAGACATTCTTTAAAGTTTCTGTACACACTGAAATCCTGATTTCAAATAAAAAACATTAACAGGTGCTTCAGTGAGACGAGTGAAAACCACTGGAGATGGACAGAGACAAACCTCATTGGATTGGAACCATTCGTAGTATGGAGGATCATATATGCCTTCAACATCAGATTTTCCTTCAGCGGGAAATGGAGCATCCAGAAAAACAAGATCCAATCTTTCGAGTACGCTTTCTGGGAATCTTCCTATCAACTTCTGGAGAATTGCTGCACTGGTTCTGAATCCATGGAGGCATAAAATTCTGGGTTTCTTCTGCTTTTCATTTCCCATTATCATTGTTCCGTCGTTTGAAGCGGCACCGTACATTTCTCGGCAATTGAAGCTTCTGACAACAAAAAGTCTACTTTAATGCTGGAGTCACGAGTCCACACGCAATTTTTCGTTTCCAGTAGGCAACAATTGTTGACTAAAATCTCATCTTTTAAACATTTTTAAATTTGGCCAATATTCTTTTCTATTTAAGGCCAAATCAATAGGCATGCATCACATTTATTGCCGGCCTCTCACATTTCACGTGAACAAAGAAAATTTTCTAATGAAAATTTTATTTTTTATAGCAGGGAAATTTTCAATTACTAATTTTTTGAAGTGAATAATACGAATTTTTAGTATATAAAATAATTGATAATTTAAAAATTTTTAAAAATTATTTAATAAATTAAAAATTAAAATTCAAGTAATAAACACTTTCGAATAAATATACGCCATGTTTGGTTTCACTTCTAAATTTGATTTTTTATTTTTATTTTTTTAAACACAAAATCTAAAAAATAACAATACAAAAACCGAAAATAACAATACAAAAAATCGAAAATAACAACATACTAATATAACATAGAAACTCAAAAAAATACACAACTAATAAAAATACACAAAATCAAAAATCAAAAATTAAAAACAATAACAATACCAAACATCATCTTAGTAATAGCTTCATTTTTTAAAATCAATGGTTTGATTTTTCCTTTCACCTTATTTGAAATCACAATGCCAAAAGGAAAAAAGTTAGACTAGGTACGGGCATTGAACCCCTTTTCTTTATATCTGAATAATGTTTTAAATATCGTATCAGATAGTGAATTTAGTTTTAGTGTGATGTTGTATCGATACCGATATCATTTCAAATAACTTTTTAAAGTTATAAATTAATTCTCGAAGTTTATAAAATCTACATAATAATCCTTCTACTTTAACCATATCCCAAAAAATAAAAAATAATATAAATTTGACATATTAACTACTATATCTTTATTTCTATTAGTTATAAACATCAAACAAACTGAAAACAAAATATTTATATATAAAATTCATTCAACTCAAATATAAACTTCAATTAATGAAATCAAAATATCAAATAATAACAACAAAATCATAATCATAAGCATTATAAAACTACAATCATAAGCATTCACATACATTCATATAAATATATTCAATTAATTATATTTTAACATCATATAGTAAGTATAAAATATAAAATCATCACATCATCTCATGTCGAGGAATGCAGTAAATCGAAAGTGAAATTTAAAATAAAAACAGTTATAGTTATTTATAATATATATGTAAAATTCAACATATACAACAAATACAAATAAAGTTAAAAAAAGATAAATATATTGAGAACTTTGAGCCTCATTCAACAATATATCCACTCAAATAGTACTAACCCCAATTTTCGTTTGGTATAAAATTCTCATCATTAAATGGAGTTTCATGACCACCATCACCATGATTCAAACTCAATATACCAAATGAAATATCAATAGTCTTCCAACCAAAGTTATCCTCCAAGTCAATTTCATTCAACAAACTTGGCTCCTTAGAAACCTGATCTACTATGACATCCATATAATCAAAGCAAAGAAGATTAATACAACTACTTGTTTTATTAAGAGTCCCCTAATAAACAAATAAAATGATATTATTAATAAATGTTGAGAAATTATATTAAACATATTATTGAAAAAATATCTTTCTCTTAACTTTAAGTTATAGCAAACAAATATCAAATCATTTAATCTTTGGTATTCTAACTTATTTCTTTTATTAGAATGACTAAATTCAAATATACTCAAACTTCTTCCACAACTGATTATACCCACACCTTGGTTAATAATTCTTTGCAATTTGAAAAACGTCACTTCCAAATTGGCCCACCAAGAAACTATAAAATAATAAAAAATAACTTTATAAACAAAAAAAAGTCATTATTAAATTTAAACACATAATAAAAATGAAGAAATTCATACCTGAATTAAATTTATCTCTTTGCCTTATTGCAAAGAGATAACAGGAAAGTATCTAGCATCTACTATATTCTCCAATATCAAATCAACGTAATATACGTTACAAGGAGTCTAATAAAAAGAATTATGCTTGATTTGCAATCTCCTAGATGCTTTATAGGCATTATCATTATATGTAATAAATTGTACAATATTCTTAGGTCCAATTTCATACATAGTCTCTTCAAAAATCTCAAACAAAGCATCAGTATACCTTACAAGACTAGATATATCAAATTATTTCAAGAACATCGTCCCTTTAGTAAAATGTACTAAGAATTTTATAATAAGTTCATGTCTTGTATTTGTCCAATTATCTGTCATGATTGAATAAACATATGTTTCCCAATGCATTCATCTTTCACTTAAATAAATTTTAATCTCAGCAACTGTATAATTCAAAAGATTACCTCTCAAATTATTCATACTAAGAACTTTATAGCCTGCACCATAAGATGCAATAACATCTGTCATATATTGAAAATAATAAGGTTATACTGTATTAAATGATATACATTCATCATACCACCATCTTTCTACTATTATATCCACATTATGAGTTGCTTCTTTAGATTATAATGCATTACGAATTGAAGGTTAGTCTCTAAGAACTGTTCTTATAGTAAAAAAAGTAGGCCCTCACCTCCTTCTCTTCCTTATGTCAGATGAGCCTCTAATAATTCCTTTATATTGGATAGGAATATCAGCTTCAATATTATAAATATCATTATGCTCACTGCAATAAAAACTTTCACTTCCAATCTCATAATTCAATCTTTGCTTTCTAATTCTTTTAGATTGATGCTCTTTCAAGCATTATCTTAATCTGCCATTCTATATCATGGATAACTTATTTACATAGCTCTACATCATACCGGACTAAGTGTCTCTTTAACCTAACGATTCCTCTACATTTCAAACATTTGTTATAAAACAAACATATAGTATAGTTCTTCATACTAGAAATTGATCTTGCACAAGCTTATGATGGATCATCAAATTGGCCCTGAAAAATTGAATTATCAGAAATACTTGAACTTCCTTCCATTTATCTATAAGAATAAACACAACTAATTAAAAACAACAAATTAATCAACCATCTCAAATTCTATAACCTAATTCGAGTTTATGTTTATATATACATAAAGTTAAAAATAAGTACAATTAGATGTAATTTAAGTTTTGATGAAGTCAAATTTACTTGCAGTTTTATCAAAATCTAATGGAAATTTTATCAGTCAAAAACCAATGGAAAGAAAAGATGGCATGCATCAGAGGATGTGGTGAGTTCTGGTTAGGACTTTAAGAATCGATACAAGTGCTACATCTGACTCACTTTCATCACTCTTCATCTTCGAAAGAGATTTATAGTGGCAATTTAAAGCAAAGAGATTATACATTTCCATCAATATCTAGTTATCTGTATGCTTTGTCCAATCTTATAACCAACAAAATTATTTTATCAATAGACAAAAATGTATATTAACTACAATTCATCACATGAGTTATTACAGAAAAATAAGTTAAAAGCAAGTCCAGGTTTGTTAAAGGGTTGGCATTTATCCATTTGATAGGAATTATAAAATCAATAGAATGACCATACTATCCAAGAGGCTTTCCAATCAATTAAAAGTTAAAACTGGACAAGATTTCAGAAGTCTCAAACCTCAATTGGGAAATAGGCATAGCACACAAACTTTGAATTATAGAATTCAACGAGGAAAACAAACATATAAGACATAATTGCAATTAATTATGATTAATTAGAAAATTTTAACAAATAATTATAAAAAACCCTAATTTATCTATACTTAAAATCGTGAATAGATGGGTGGCGAATTAGGTATCGCGATTGGTAAGTGGTGAAAAGAGCCACCGTTGGTAGTGACAGCTTGCATGTGTAAGGAGGCCAACTGGCAAGTCCGATATGGCGGAGCCACAGGTGCTGGCATCGTGCAGCCGAAGAGGGTTGAATGGAGTAAGTAGTAGGCGATGGAGAGTCGAAGACAGAAACAGAAACTGAGCAGATGATGAGGATGAACGATGAGTTGACGATGAAATGGACAGAAACATCAAAACTCGGGTAAGTTGTTACCTACATTTTTTTAAAACTTTCACTTTGGCCCCTGATAAGGAAACTCGGGTAAGTTGTTACCCAAAATTTTTAATTTTTACTTTAGTCTCTAGTAAGGCACTAGGGATACCATGGGCCAATTATCGGTAGGTATCAGTCAATACTAGTCGAAAAAACCGATGCAGATACAGTACCATTGTTGTACCATACCATTATCCAGCCGATACGGCTCATTCCGACCAATACCGATTGGAATGGTACGTTACTTAAACCTTTGATCCTAGTGTCAAATGCGATTAACTCAAAATACTCTTTTTTATTTTTATTAAAAAAACAAAATTTTGTTTAATTGAAATTTATAATTAAAAATAACAAATTTATTTCGTTGAAATTTATTATAAAAATTAATTTAGTAACGATAATTAAATATAAAATAAATCTAAATTCTTGAACCAAAACACTCTCATATACTTTAAAAATATATTAATTAATATATCATATTTATTATTTAATGTAAAAAATATTTATATATAACTTGTTTATAAAATATTTAAAAAATCAGATTTTGTTGTTTATGATTTTTCATATTTATATATTTGTAAATTTATAATTTATCTTTATAAACAAGTGGTTTTATCATCAGTTTTTATGTTTAAAAAATAAAAATAAAAATAATATTAAACAGTACAATAACTAAAGCAATTCACTCAAGTTACAAGTTCTATGAGTGCAGATGGGGATCATTCGCAAATGGCCCTGAAGGGTACGAAGAATTGGATGCACCAGTTGCTTACAGGATCGGGTTGAAGACATGGGCCAACTGGGTAGACTCCAATATCAATCCCAACAAGACTCGGGTCTTCTTCACAACCATGTCTCCTACACACACAAGGTCTGAATTAATCTTCCCCTCCGATCCTCAGAAGAATCATTATACTTACTCTTACATATATTTCAAGAGAATCCAGAAAACCCAAATTAGATTTAAATGAATATATATATATATATATATATTACTTTTTAGGGGATCCGACAAGAATTTGAGTTAGATCCAAGTGAGAATAAATATACAATCTATAATTTATTTTAAT
>JAOXYD010000136.1:2294910-2319048 GCA_028565735.1 Pinacopodium congolense | reverse complement strand
TCTAAATTTATTCAATTCTAATCAAAATTATTTGTTTATAAAAATAACAAGTAATTAATATATCAATGTTTTATTAGAAAGTATTGTATAACGATCTCTAAACTTAATTAACAAATATATAACTTATTCATTCAAAAGATTGAAAATTATTTTATTTAATTGAAAGAATTTTTAATTATTAAAAATTATCTTATAATTGAATATTTTCAATTCAATTCAAACATCTAAAAATTTTAATATGTAATATATAATTTTTTCTAGGATACATACTTTTGATACTAAATATAATTATAATTATAATTAAATTTATTTTTAACTATGCGCAAATTATAATATATATATATATAATTAAATGTAGATATTTTGATTGAAATGATAGAGAAATTTTAAATTATTATTATAATAAATATAATACCTTAAATATTTTAAATTGTAAAATTTTTTGAATAATTTCAAAATGTAGAATAATGCTCTAATTTTATTGTTGAATTTGAAATTTAAAATATATTTAAAATACTTTTTAATAAAAATTTAATTTTAAATTGAATTGAATGAGATTTATAAAGTTGGTCACTAAATTAAAATTTTTTTAAAAGGTTATTTATTGAATTAAAATTTTTTTAAATATTATTTACTGAATTAAAAAATTTTAAAGATGAAAATATACAAACAAACACGGACGTAACACTTTTTTCATATAACATTGACATGATAAAATATATTTGTCACCTCCGGTAAAAACTTAATCAAATTAATATTTTTAATTTAATTAAAAAAATTCAAAAATTAATTATTAAAAATTTTAAAAAATATATCACTCAATTAAAATTTTTTTAAAAGGATTAATTATAAGGCATCTCGAGTAAGATGCGGTGTCCTAATTTCTTATGGTCGAATTTGTACCCATATTCCCTAAGAAACATTAACCTTTCGAACGTGTCAGTCGACACCAGATACTTATAAATGCTTTTGGGATTGAAATACAAGACGTTGCTTTCTTTGATCATCTTAGAACTGTAAGCTTGATTTTTTTATCTGGAAATTAATTTGATTAGGCTTTTTACATGGTTTTTTTTATGATCTTTCTTATGCTCTTTTTTTTTTAATGAGTCCCTAATGAACTCTCTTAAACCACAGTTGTGATTTTAATAAAAAATTTTAATTTTTGAAATCTTAAAATAACAATATACATTTAAGATTTTAAATAATAAAGATCTTTTAAATAAGTAAAACTATATGAGATATCTTTCAAATTAGATGAGTGTATGGGAATATTAAATAGATTTGATAGGTGCATAAACACAGCTCTTAAATTCCTCATCCCTGAGATGACGCGTGTGAGAGTTAATTATTGGGACAGTGTGAGTTATGATCAGTGTATTAAATATCGTAACGGTATTGGTATCGAATTGACCTTGAAAATAATATTATACCAATACCGATTAATACCGGTATTATTTTGGATAATTATTTAAAATTATAAATTAATTTTTAAATTTTATAAATTTTATAAAATTATTTATAAATATATTATATTATATAGTTTTTAACCTAACTTTAAACTTAAAAAGATCAAAATATAAAATTTTTTCTTAAAAAATTTTTTAAAACTTTTTAAATTTTTTTCTGATACTAACCAGTATTACTCGATACCAGTCGGTATTTAAATTCTATACCATTTTCTATTATTTCGTACTATTTTTCGACCGGTACAATACGAAATTGAAAACTCTGGGTATGACTGTTCGTAACTCAATACCAAGTCCAAAGCCAGAAGAAAATGAAAATCAATAACTTGTTTATATATATTTTATGTGTGCATTTAATAAATGATTGGCTGTATGAAGTAGTCAAAAAATCATATATTTCAATAAATTACTCAATAAATTAGGTTAAATATATATTTTATTTAACGTGTATGCAGAATTTTAAGAAAGATCTCAATTGAAAATATTGAAATAAGACTTTTAACATCTTAAATATATATATATATTTATTTTAAATTAAACGACACTCAAATTTTCAACAAAATTTAAATTAAATACTTTTTTAAAAATAAAATTATTAATTAAAATTATCATTTATTTGAAGTTCAAATTAAATGTTTTAAAATATTAAAATATTATTTAATCATTCTCAAATATTAACATTTTTTTTCAATGTTCGTACAAAAATTGAAGAATAAAATCTACCTGCAATAGTGCAATCTACTAAATATATTCGAAACTTTATGGGAGATTCGATTCACTAGGACAACTTTTCGAGAGCATCTTCCTACTTAAAAGTGAATAGCTAACACACTAGACGCTTTTGTAACTTCTTAATTACTATTTTTCCTAAGTGGAGGACATGTGACTGATTTTTTCAGATTACCTAATACAATAAAGAATACGCATATTACATCACCTATGTTACTTTATTCATAAAGGATAAGAGCTAGTCAGTCTGGTGGATTAGTTTTAACTTTCTTGACTTGAGTGTTCATCACAAATTAATATTTCTACTTAGTAGTTCAACAATACAACTTCTCATCTCTTCACGTACTCACACCAACCAGGAAGTATTAGCATTTACGTATGAGCAAAACACCAAGATTTTTCATAGTATACATGCAGCTATCTGGAGCAAATTTTCTGAAAAATTTTAGCACTACCAGCTGAAGTGTGTGTATATATATATATATATATATATAGGAGACATTAAAGAAATTCATAAGCCGTTCATGGAATTTTGTAACTAGACCTAAAAGCGAATGATAAGCAATGTTTTGAATATTGTGTTAGTAGTGATATTGAATTAATCTTTAAAATGATACTGTACCACTATCAGTTAATATCGATATTATTTTAGTTAATTTTTTAAAATTATAAATTAATTTTTAAATTTTATAAAATTTGTAAAATAGTCTATAAATATATAATATTATATAATTTTTAACTTAATTTTAAATCTAAAAATCAAAATACACAATTTTTATTTTTAAAAAAATTTATAATATATTTTTTTATTTTTTCCGATATCGACCAGTATCGATTAATACAGTCGATATTGATCAGTATCTGAATCTGATACGAAATTTCGGTATCAACCAATATTAACCGATATCGACCTATATTTAAATTCGGTACGAAATTTCAAATTTGGTGACAAGATAGTAGGACTTGTGATTTGTTGACTTTTCATTTTAATAATAAAATAAAGATTAATAAAAGTTTTCAATAAGTAGTCTAACTAATAGAATTTGATTTTTATATACCTATCAATTGAAAAAAATTATAGTTATAGAGCTGCTTTTAACTTTAATGATTTAGAAGATGGTGATGGAAAGTAAAAATATATTAAAGTTGTAAATACTAAGGAAAATATTTGATGATATTCGTGAAATAATTATAATTTGGAAAATATGTTTAGGATAACTTTAAATACATGAAATTATTTGTTGATATATTAAAATATTTTAAATTTCTTTATGTAATGATTACTGATTATTATTAAAAGAGGGTTGTATAATTATATTTAAATATTAATTACATTATTATGTCAATTAGTTATTAGCTAATGATTTATAAAAACATATATTTAAAATGTATAATTTATTATTTATTATAAATATAAATAATTTATTTAATATATTTTAAAAATATAAATTACAGATTTTATTAATATAAAAATGAAAAAAATAAAAAAGCCGGAACAACAGTTTGCCAGCCTCGTTCCTCGGAATCTTCACTGTTCCGAAATGAGGAGGAATGGGGAGCCCGCACGGGTCCCAACTGGGGCTTATGTGCCCCTCACCTAATCTTTTTTAATGAATTATAAATTGGGACAATTTGTCTTTTTTTAAACTAAAAATTTATAATTAAAGTCTTAAATTTAAAATAATTAAATTCTTAAAGTCGAAAATTTTAAATTTTAAAAATTTAAATTAAATTAGATAATGATATTTTTACCCTGAGTGACCGAAAAAAGAAAAAAAAGTTACGTTTTTGTAAATGGAGAACCGCGAAAGGAGCTCCCCGCGGACTACGCAGTTGTTTTTCTTTTCCCGAGTATGGCTTGCTCTTGGCCCCTTGGGAGAGGAGCGCCGAGAAGCGTGCAGCTGTTGTTTAGCCTTTGGTTGAATGGCAGTTCCCAAGGTCCCTTGACTACCTTTGATTGGGAAACCTAATGCATGTTACTTAATCCGTACTGATTTAACACAGCATTTCTGCTTATATGTGCTTGTATATTTCTGCATTATGAAAATGCTTCTTATACACAAAATATGTGGTTGATAAAAATATACAGAGCTTAATAAACATGTGGTTGACATGATTTTTATAATTTATATATTTAAAATATAATATATTTTAATAAATAATTAAAAATTTTAAAAATAATTTCAATAATATTGATTATAATGATTATAAAATCTACTAAAATTATAGTTTCTCCATTTTTCTTATGATTGATGTTAAAACATTCTTTTTAATTTGGATAAAGAAACGTTCATATTT
This sequence comes from Pinacopodium congolense, assembly GCA_028565735.1. Classification (NCBI taxonomy): domain Eukaryota; kingdom Viridiplantae; phylum Streptophyta; class Magnoliopsida; order Malpighiales; family Erythroxylaceae; genus Pinacopodium; species Pinacopodium congolense. Next base: position 2,314,552 of record JAOXYD010000136.1, on the reverse strand, counting down.
TATGTTATAGCCAAAATTAAAAAATTTTAAATTTTATAAGATTTTTAGTATCAAGAAGACTTTTTTTTTTGGTTATGAGAAGAGAATCTATATTTTTATATTTTAAATACATATTAAATAAAAACTTAACATATTCTTAGGAATTATTGTAAAATTGTAAATATTAATTATTCAATTTGAGGGCTCTAACTTATAACTTGATTATCAAATGTCATTTAGGAAATTTCTCTATTAATCGGACCTCCCTAAAGTAATTCAAGAAAGGCTTTGCCTATAAAAATATTTCTTACCAATAATCAAAGGGCTACAATAAAAAAACAAAAAGACTATATAGCTACCCTTATTAGTTTCTCTCGTAGATCCTGTAACATACTTATATAATTCATACAATCTTTATAAATAAAATCTATACAATATTAAAATATTGTAGATAAATTTTATATTTCATACATTTTTTTAAATATATCGTTATATAAATTATGTTATAATATTATATAAAACCTATTTATAAAAATTTTATAAATTATATGAACATATTTGTATGTAGCTATCAAAAAGGCAAATTAAACAAGCTGTTTAGTGGAACCCTAAAAAAAATCCGGTCATGTTCAATTTTCTCCGACCCTCCCATTTTAGCCAGCTTTCGCCAGCTACTGTTTCATGATTGAACAGCCAGGCTCCTATTAACTGGATTGACTCAATTATTTCAACAAACTCAAATCACCGTAAGATAACACAACTGCTTAACAAACCCTAGTTTACACTGACTCCATGCAATCCCCTACCCATTTGGACACGTGTCCCCTACGCCCCCTAGAACCACGTGTCTTAAAAGCATAGGAAGTAGGTGTATAAGATTTATCAACTCACAGGGCACACAACTTAGTCGATTAGTTTAATGTCTTCCATGTCGAGGGCACGACAAGAAGATATGTAATTTTTAAGGGTGCAACTTGTTCTATTAGAAATGATCACATTAGTTGTTCTCCATTTGCAATGGTTGGTTGGTTGGTTATTCGAATAGGCTTCTCTCTTAAATATAAAATTCCTTCAACGTGATATTATTCTAGTTCGAATGTACGCAAATGTATTATGAAAAACAACGAATAAAGGGTCACCGTCAACCATCAAAATTAACCCACCTATGACTTGGTCCATGATCAAGGAGAGTATGATCAAATGATTAAACTACTTACTTGATGTGACTGGTTTAATTGGTATAATTTAGTCTAAATTTCGATTTATGATAATTTAAAGGTGATGAATTGAAAATTAAGATATAGAGAACTTGTAAAAGTCATTAAATTGTTAAACAATTTATTTGAAACACGTAGTTTAACGACTACTATTTCCACATAATAATTTATAAAACCTGCATTTGAATAAGAGTAGTTACAAATTTTGCTCTTAAGAATGAATACATTGGTACATGCTTTATATCTAAATTTAACAATTAAAAATTTTATTTTGTATGTATTTTTAAAATAATAATAATTACAAGTTTTTTGTTAACAAAAAATTTATTCATATTCATAATAACATCATGTGATATTTAAAAAAGAATTAAAGATTTATTCAACCTCTTACATTCACAATTTTATACTCTAGACTTGGCCCTTGGAGGGTGTGTATTGAAATGGAAAGGTTAGAGTAGATGAAGCATTTGGGCCAAAAAGTCGACCACGCAAAGCAGTCGTTGAAAAGGTTAACGCGGAGAACAGAAATGAAAGATATGTAGAAAGAGACCTCTTACTCACCCTTAGCTACTACACCTAGGTTTAGCACCATTAATTATAGTGAAAACATTATTTTACGACACAAACGAGGTCAAATGTACCATAAAATTCATATTTACACCCACAAAAATATATGTATCACCTTCTTAATTGGAGCTTCTATTATCTCATCCTTAAGAAAGTCCAAAGAAAGCAACAAGAATGAGCCCTCTTTTGGACAAGAATACTTTTTCAATTTTTAACTAAATATTTTTTATTTAGTCATTTGATTATTAATGAACTAATCTATATCAAAAATTTTAATTTTTTTATTTACAAAAATTTTACATTACATTTAAATTTAAAGCTACTACAATTTTTTACTCAAGGCGTTTACATGGGATTATTTAGTTCCCCTTTAATTTTTAGTTTTCGTTTCTTGTTTTTTTAAATATAAAAATCGATAAAGAAAGTATACTAACACAACACTGAAATCGAAAAGAAAAAAAACACAATACTCAATATAAAAATACAACAATTACAATAAAAAATCAAAACCTATAACTCAACTAATCATGCCCATAACTTTTAATACAAAATAATTAATAAAATTTAAAAATTGAATCAAAAGATTTAATAATTAAATGATCACAAGAAAAAAAAAACAAAGCATAACTTTAAAAAATAAATGTTATGTTTAATGTTATGTTTATCCCTTTATATATACATGCATAGCATCAATAAATTAAATGATTCGAGGAATCTCAAAATATGTACAATTATTGAGAGATTAATCGCTGGCCAACAAACTTTCCACTTTCTTGCAACTTCTCCACTCCTTTATATTCTCTCCCAAGCTCTCTTCCACATACAACACACAGACACTATTCTCAAACTTCTCCCACGAAAGCTTTGATCTTCAGTACCCATTTTACGGGTTAAGACATGAGTTACTCCATTTTTAGGGTTTTCTTCGTCTTGGGTCTCTTGGCCACTTCATGCATGGCACAAGCACCGGGTCCTGCTCCTACAGCGCCGCCAACGACGGCTCCACCAACACCAACTGCAGCCCCCACGCCGTCGCCAAAAGCAGCTCCGACACCGTCTCCAAAAGCAGCCCCGACGCCGTCTCCGTCCACCGCGCCAGCACCTTCTCCATTGTCTCCGGCTCCAACCCCATCACCACGCGCAGCCCCAACACCCTCACCAGTGCCGACGCCATCTTCTGCACCTACCCCACTTGCCTCCTCTCCGCCGTCTCCTGCCCCTCTTGCACCTAGCTCAGAGAGTCCCGCTTCTCCACCTTCTGAAACTACCACGCCGCCATCTGGGGCTACTGCTGTCGACAGAGTCATCGTCGCCGGAACTGCACTTTCAGGCATTTTCTTGGCCTTCATTTTGGGCTAGAAAGTGGACCTCCATTTCTATCTTCCGCCTTTAGGTCCTTTTTGGTTTCGATTAGATCCATTGTTTCTTGTTACTTGTTCGTTGACTTATAATTGGCCTACCTCCTTCTTCGTCGTCCATTTTCTTGTTCAGGTTGTGTTTTTTTTATTATTTCCATTTCAATTTTGAGGATGATTATTCGAGTGGGTAGATGGGCTGTCGTGATGACACGTGTATGATCCAACGATAGGGATGGGTGGATGGATGTAGAAAATGGACATTATTGTACATCAAATAAATAGTTGAATAAAACAGTTTGGTATTCTTTTTCCGTTAATTGGCATCCCTTTCTGATCTTTCCTTTGTCACGTCATCTATGGCATTTTCTCTTTGTGCTGTGCCACTTACTTTGGTATCCAATACCATATCATCTTAAGATTCCTGTATTAATTCGTTTAATAATCATATAGTCATATGAAGCTTCGTAAGATCTGGATGAAATGAAAGTAGTTAGCATTTCTATTTTACCGAGCCTCTTTTTGAGACAATCCCTAAATTGTTATGCCTTTTGTATGGGTTAAAACAGACCTGATTAGTTTAAAATGTACGATCGTTTTTAATCGAAGCATCGGTCACCAACTTCCTATCATCAGGTCACTAGGTTTCATTAGTTACAGATAGTTATTACTATTTGAAATGATTTAAAAATTATTTATATATTAATAAATATTTTAAGATATGTAATAAATATTTTCGGAGGTGATAATTTCATATAATCACTTCAGTTACTAATATTTTTCCTTATTTTAATTATAAATTTTAATATTATTATATTAATCTAATAAATGAACGGTTATAGATTTCACTGATATTAAAAAAATTCAATTTATGATTTATTCTTCTATTAAGTTGGGTTATGCACAAAAATGATTACTTAAATTCTAATACGTATGATTTTTTTTTTGAAAAGGACGTATGAAAAAAGTTGCTAAATAATTTTGTAGTATGGCAGTAAGAATTCGCCATATGGTAGCTCTAAGTATGTACTAATGTGAAAATTAATATATTGTTGATGATAATTTTAGTATAATTCAGTTATTTTTTTATGTTCTATATTACAAAGTTTAAAGTGTCAATTTTATATAAAAAATAAGAGATAAAAATTATATCCATTTATTAACTTATAATTCTATTTAGTCAGATTTAATTTAGTTTGTTACGGTACGTTTTTTATATATGATTTTTCTTCTTTTAAGCATTTGAAAGTACTAGATTCATTAAAATCTAAATTTTAGTTGGAAAAAAAAAAAGTCTTTTCCATTAGGCCATACGTTACAAATGATGGCTTGTGAATTGCCAGGACAGTCATGGACCAATAGTGGGACATTTGGATGATTTTTTTTCCTACCATATTTTATGAGAGGATGAAACAGAGTTTTAGTAGTTTTAATTATTTTATTAATAAAAGACTGGTTTATTCTTAGATTTTTATGTTTTAGAGTTTATATTATTTTTTGTAACTACATAGAGACAACTTTGATGAGTTTTAGACATTATTCTTGAGTTTTCAATTAAATTTCTTTGATTTTTCAAAGGGTTTGTGTACAACTTTTGAAAAATATACGTTATATATTGTGTCAAGTGGTATTAGAGTAGGATGCCGATTGGAAGCAATAGTAACAATTTTCGTGATGGTGTTCAGAATGCTAAGGCTCATATTCTAGGAGACGAAGCGTTGCGACATTTAGAATAACATCTAGAGCAACAGATAAAAATAGATTCCAGCGTTTTGAAGAATGTCTTGAAGAGATTGTGGGGTGCCTAGATGCTCCAGAAATTGATAGACACAAGAGACAAAATAACCTAAAAAGACTAGGGGCGGAGATAGCTTATGGTGAACCTATGGGTAAAATTTTACCTGTGTGGAGACAGTCAATTTATAAGGAGGATTAAGAGGAAGAAGATTATTATGAACCGAATAGATTTTGACGTTTTCAATGACACGATGGATGTAGGAGGAGAGAAGCCTATGGTGGATTTGAAGATAGAGGAGCAGGGGATTATAAATTGAAGGTAGATATCCTATATTTTAACGACAATCTGGGTATCAAAGATTTCTTAGACTGACTTGCAAAAATTGACAGATTCTTTGAGTATCTAAAGATTGCTTCTGAGAAAAGAGTTCAAATTGTGATTTGTAAGCTGAAGGAGGGAGCTTCGGCATGGTGGGATGGTATCGAATGAAGTTCTTGTTGAAACAAGAGTTCTTACCACCAGATTATGTGCATATTCTATTCCAACAATATCAAAAGTGTAGTGAGGGAGGAAAGACAGTGCATAAAGATACCACAAAGTTCATGAGGTTGGCAGAATGAAACAACCTTCTTGAATCTGAGGGGTAGTAGGTGGCGAGATACTTAAAAGGGTTGAGACCAGTGCTTCGAGACAAGATTGGAGTACAGGTTAGTCATACACTTTCGAAGGCAAAAAATATGGCATTGAAGGATGAGATGATGCAACAGAAGCGTAGTAAGAGGAATATAGAGAGTTATAGAGCTCCAGAATCTACGGAAAAATTTAAACTCGTATAAGAGTATACTTTCCATAATCATGACATGCGAGTTGTAGAGGATAAAGCTGATGGGAAAAAGCCGATGGTGGAAACACAAGATAACGAAGTGAAAAGGATAGATAATCCATATGCTAAACCAACAGTGGGGAAGTGTTTCAGATGTAGCCAACCTGGGCATAAGTTTAACGAATGTTCATTAACGAAGATAGTGAACTTGTAAAAAGGGACAAAGATGATGATGGAATCGCTTGCAAAGCAGATGGAGATAAGGATGATGAGGGAATCGCTTGCGAAGCAGATGGAGATAAGGATGATGAGTATGAAGTTGACGAGGGTTCGATATACGTGTTGAGAAAACTGATGTTGGTACCTAAATAAGAAGACTGGATCCAAAGAAATCAACTATTTAGTACAAGGTGTACTATTCGTGACAAAGTATTTGGAGTTATCATTGATAATGGTAGCTGCAAGAACATTATTTAAAAGGGGGCAGTGAAAAGGTTAGTATTACTAATAGAGAAACTTTATAATCCTTATACTTTAAGGTGGATCAAAACCGTAACAGATAATATAAAAGTTACGGGGAGGTGTAGAGTCCCCCATTTTCTATTGGCAAGTATAAAGATGAAATATATTGTAATATTGTTGATATGGATGTTTATCAGTTGTTGTTTGGGAGACCATGACAGTTTGATGTAAATGCCCAACACTCGGGAAGGAGCAACTAATATCAATTAGAAAAGGTTAGGGTCAAGTACACGCTCCTTTCATTTAAAACCAAGATTTCAACCTATAAGGTAATGCTTTCTTATCCATAATTAAGAGGTTCGAAGTGGGCATCAAAGAGACGTGGCAAGTACATCTATTAGTAGTCAAATAGGTGTTGATGTGTGAGATAGAATTTCAAGTAGTGGAGTACCTATAGTTAATGCGACCTCTACTACAGGAGTTTAAGGAGTTTATGCCAGATGATATCCCAGATACATTACCACCTATGAGGGATATCCAACATTAGATAGACCTCATTCCCAGATCCAGTTTCTTGAATTTGCTTCATTATCAAATGAATCCAAAAGAAAGTGATATTTTAAAGGAGAAGGTGGAGGAGTTATTGCGAAAAGGACTTATAAAGGAGAGTATAAGTCTTTATGTAGTACCAGCATTATTGACTCCGAAGAAAGATGGAAGTTGGCTTATGTGTGTCAACAGTAGATCCATCAATCGGATCATAGTAGGGCATAACTTTCCTATCCCACGGTTGGATGACATGTTACATCACTTACATGATGTGATGGTGATTTCAAAGATAGATTTGAAGAATGGGTATCACCCAGATTCGCATTATGACAGATGACGAATGGAAGATGACCTTTAAAAGTAAATAGGGTATATATGAATGGTTAATGATGCCATTTGGGTTATCCAATACACCTAGTACTTTCATGAGATTGATGAATTAGGTACTTAAAGCCTCTTATTGGTAAATTTGTTGTGGCTTATTTCGATGATATCTTAATTTATAGTTATTCAGAAAAGGAGCACTTGTTATAGCTATGACATGTGATAAAGGCTTTAAGGGATAACCAATTATATATCAATCTTAAGAAGTACAGTTTTATGACAGATATATTAGTATTCCTAAGGTATGTAGTGTCTACCTATGGGATAAAAGTGGATGAAGGGAAGATTAAGGCAATTAAATATTGGCTAATACCTAACAATGTTTAGGGGGCTAAGGAGTTTTCATGGATTCACAACCTTTTATCAAAGGTTCAATAAAAACTTTAGCACTATTGCGACACCAATGATAGAATATTTGAAGGAAGGTAAGTTTCAATGGGGAGAAAAAGTAGACATAAGCTTTACTTTTCTGAAGGAGAAGTTATGTACAGCACTAGTACTAGCTTTAACAAATTTCAACAAGCTATTTGAGGATGACTGTGATGATAGTGGAGTGGGGATTGGGGCTGTCCTATCACAAAAGAAAATATTTGAAGCATTTTTTAATAAAAAACTTAGTGAAACTAGAAGGAAGTGAAGTACCTATAACAAAGAATTTTATTTAGTGGTGTAAGCACCCAAAAACTAGGAGCATTATCTGATTGCTAAGGAGTTTGTGGTGTATTCGGACCATAAGGCCTTAAAATACTTTAATAGTAAAAACATATTAACATTGATATGCACGTAAGGTGGAGTTAATTCCTACAAAAATTTTCATTTAAGTTAAGGCACAAATTTGAAGTTTAAAATAAAGATGAGGATGCTTTTAGTAGAAAGGGCATCCTTATTGCTCACTTTCAATAATAAAATTGTGGGCTCTAGGAAGCTACAAGACAATTATGAGTAAGATGATGACTTTACAGAGGTATGAGACAAGATTTCTCATGGTAGACCTATTGACAGATTTTATATTAATGATGGGTATTTGATGCATGACAATCAACTGTACTTACCTAGAATATCTTTAAGGGAGAAGGTAATTTGAGACTTGCACGCAAGGGGACTAGTAGGTCACTTAGGACGTGATAAAACATTGGCAACAGTAAAGGAGTGTTTTTATTGGCCTTAGTTAAAGATGGATGTGTCCAGATTCATAGAAAGATCTTATATATGTCAGTCAACAAAGGGACACTCTAAGAATACTGGATTGTATATGCCGCTACCCATACCGAATAATATATAGTAAGACTTATCTATGGACTTTGTGTTAGGACTACCTCGTACTTAAAGAGGGGCAGATTCAGTATTATTTGTGGTTGATAGATTTTTTAAAATGGCTCACTTTATCTCTTGTAAGAAGACCTCCAATACAGTAGGCATTGCCCGATTGTTTTTCAAGAAAGTAGTTTGCCTCTATAGAATACCTAAGACCATTACCTCGGATTGTGATAATGAGTTACTTGGTTATTTTTGGCGTACCTTATGGAAGTTATTCAATTCTTCTTTAAATTTTAGTAGTACAGCCCATCCATAAACTGATGGGCAAACTGAGGCTGTCAATCGGACACTGAAAACTTAATTCGCAGTATCTATATGGATAAACCAAAACAATGGAATTTGGTACTATCTCAAGCAGAGTTTACGTATAGTAATGCCAACTATAGTGCAATAGGTAAATCACCATTCTCTATTGTCTATACCAAGGCACCTCAACACACAAGATTGACACAGAGCTTTAATGGTATTTTAGTAGTTTTAATTTTTTTATTAATAAAAGACTGTTTTATCCTTAGGTTTTTATGTTTTAGAGTTTATATTATCTTTTGTAACTACTTAGAGGAAACTTTGACTAGTTTTAAACATTATTCTTGAGTTTTCAATAAAATTTCTTTGATTCTTTAAAGAGTTTTCGTTCAACCTTTGAAAAATCTACGCTATACGCTGTGTTATATGAGGTAGATCAATATATTTTTTAAGCATATAAGAGTCATTGGAAATGGAGCAATGTCATTGCTTCAATAAGGATATTGTTAAAATTGAGTAGCATTCCAAAGCTAATGGTTATAGATTTCACTGATATTAAAAAAATCAATTTATGATTTATTCTTCTATTAAATTGGGTTATGCATAAAAATGATTAATCAAATTCTAACACGTATGCATTTTTTTAATTAAATTGTAATATATATGAATCTTTTTTTTTTTGAAAAGGACATATGAAAAAAAATTATCGAATAATTTTGAAGTCTGATAATAAGAATTCGTTATATGGTAGCTCTAAGTATATATCAATGTTTTAAAAATCTCTTCGGTTCGACTGGTTTAATCTAGTTAATCATAAACTTTTTAGTTTATCGGTTCCATTTTATATAAAAACTTCTTAATAAAAAAATTTCTTGAATTTTGTTTAACCGGTCGATTTAACTGATTATAAGTCAAGTTTGCAACTAGTTAATTATTAATTGTATTAATTATACTAATTTTTTAATAAAAAAAGAAGAATCATTACTTAATAATTTACTTATTTATAAGTTATTTAAATATAATAGAAAATGTTAAAGTAAGTATTTCATATACAAATGTGTTTACATTTTTTCATATAATATCAAAAAATTTTAATTTCTCGATTAAGATGAAATACAATCTCATTCAAAAATATAATTTTAATTATTATTATTATTTTAATATTTTATATTAGATTCAATTTTAGTTAAAATTATTATTTATTAATTACATAATAATATATATTACTATTTTATTTATATTTTATAATATAATATATTTTTACTTATTTTTATAATTTTTATATATTATTATCATATGTCGGTTCAATATCAATTTTATAGCAATTTAATATCAGTTGAAACTCTAAACAGTAAACCGCTCATTTCATTTGTTAGAGATCTATTCTGGTTTTAAAAATATTAGTATGTACTAATGTGAAAAATAATTAAATATTATTGATGATAATTTTAGTATAATTCAATTATTTTTTATGTTCTCTATTACAAGTTTTAAGGTGTCAGTTTTATATAAAAAATAAGAGATAAAACATTATATCTATTTATTAACTTATAATTCTTTTTAGTCAGATTTAATTTAGTTTGTTACAATACGTTTTTGATATTTGATTTTTCTTCTTTTAAGCGTTAGAAAGTACACTAGATCCATTAAAATCTAAACTTTATTTGAAAAAAAAATAGTCTTTTCCATTAGGCCATATGTTACAAATGATGGCCTGTGAATTGCCAAGCCAGTCATGGACCAATAGTGGGGGATTTGGATTATTTTTTTTCCTACCATATTTTATGAAAGGAGGCAGATTAATATATTTTTTAAGCCTATAAGAGCCATTGAAAATGGAGCAACGTCATTGCTTCAATAAGGATATTGCTGGAATTACCTGGCATGCAACGTTGAACATGCCAAGCCAACCCATTAGGTTATTATTGGATTATAATGTACGGTCAATCAATTATGTAGAATTCTAACAAATAATTGTATACTATTAATGTAGAGTACTTATTTCGACAATTGCTATTGACCAAGAAGACTAAATGACAAGGAAAGCTACTAGGAATAAAGTTAGAGGAATAAAAGTGTGTATATCTACAAGGCATGAAATTTTTACTCAGATTATTCCTAAAAAATTTTATAATACAATATTTTTAAAAAAAAAGTTTTCAAGTTTTAATAAATAGATATACACACTTTTTAATATTTTTCATCAAAATTTTGTATATAACTAACACGTAATATATTACTTCTTTAAGGTTTTTAAACAAACGAACTAATAGAAGGGGCATTTATATCTATTTAATAATAATTAAGTATTTTAAAAAAATCCATATAAGATTTTTTAAATAATGAATAGTCCCAATTAGAGAAACTCAACTTCCCACTTAGTTCTTTCACTTTCTTATAAAAGCAAAAGGTATTTAAATGTTTTTAGTAGATTTGAGCACGAGCCAAGGTTGGGCTGGATTTTAACAAGTTGGCCCTATTTTCTCAAAGTGTTGTGTTCAATTTTGGTTGGGTTCAAAAGCTTTGTACAACAATTGCTAAGGAAAGTGATAAAACCGATTATCTTAAGGATTGGACTAGATCTGGATAATATTAAGAATGCGTATAGTTTTTCAATTCTCCACTCGGCGCCTTTATTAGTAAGTTGCCACGTGATAACGTCTACTAACGTGGGATACGTTTTCTTTAAAGATCTTTTAATTCAGTTTTTAGTATTTATTTTTTCTTATAATTTTTGTATTATTTTATGTATTTTCAGTTTTTATGTTATTTTTACAATTTTTATTTTATATTGGTGTGCTATTTGTATTAATTTCTATTTTATTTTTTTCAATTTTTATATTTAAAAAAATAGAAAGCAAAAACTAAAATAAAAAAACCTAATAGAATAGTCCTTAGTTATTAAGTTTAATTGTTCTTTTATTCAATAAAGCCATTTAAAACCATTTGCTAGTAGTAGATATATAGTTGGTTATTATTTCTTAATTTTTATCATACTTGTTATGTTTGTAAACTATTTAATATTCTAAAATATTTTCATTGGAATTGAAGTAGGAAAAAAAACCCTGAAAACCTCTCTTAAACTCTATCATGTCTTAAACTCTATTTCTCTCTTCTTTCCCTCTTCTCTACCAAAGTCTAATGTATCATAAGTAGGTCATAATCATAGTACCTATGAGCAAAACTAATGCAGAATTTCACAATGAAGTTAGTGAAATCTTAACTAACATGAGTCTAATTTTAATTAAGTTAATGCTATCTTACAAACAGTGTTAATCGAGCTACAGGCTTTATAAGTCTCTCGTACTACACATAGTACCCATCTAAAGATCAATCGGTTTTATCTGAAGAATCCTCACATTTTCTAAATACCTCGTGTCCCAACAGCTCCAATGACCCTCATCACTTAAGCTTACCAATGTTTAATGGAGAGGATCCCTCTAGTTGGATATATAAGACAAAACAATACTTTCAATTCTAGAATATTGCTTTAGATTAACAAGTGCAGCTTGCCTACTTTTATCTACAAAGAATTGTTTTACAATGGCATCGGTGGTTGACGAAATTTCAAGGACCACTTATGTGAGATGAACTGAACAAAGCAATCCTTTTACGCTTTGGACTAACTAACTATGAGGACCCATCAGAAGCTCTAATGTAGCTTATACAGATACGATGACCCATTGAAAGCTCTAATGTGACTTAGACAGACTTCATTTATAGCAGCTTATCAAGAGGCCTTCGAAAATCTCTCACTGTGTTGATGGATTACCTTAAACCTTTCTTATTAGTTGTTTTATTGTAGGACTTCGAGATGACATTCGTCTAAATGTAAAAATTAAACAACCTCATACCTCGACAAATGTAATAGGGGTCACTTGTTTGATTGAAAAGTGAAATCAATTACAAAAGAAATTATTCCACAAGTTTGCTCCCAGCCAATCTTGGAGACACTAAAGTCGAATCCTAATCCAACAGTTTGTGTATTAGGCTCTCCACTAAATCAACGTAGGAATCTAAGTTCAAATTCACCAATTACGTTTCGACGAATTACTATTTAAGAGGCGTGAGAATGTAGAGAAAATGGGCTATATTACTATTGCGATGAGAAGTTTGTCCCAAGTCACTGATATGAATGTCCACAATTATTTATAATAGACGATTCTATTCATCTAGACTCAAATAGATATAATATTATTGAAACTGAATTATAGGACGTCATACCCAAAATCTCCTTTTATGCAATAACTAGAACCAATCATCCCCAAACTATATGCATATTAGGCAAGTTGAAAAATAGGGATGCAATTGTACTCATAGATGGCGGTAGCACTCATAACTTCATTAATCAATCTCTGATAATTAAGTGTGTATTAGCAGTAATTCAAAGAAAGAAGTTTCAAGTTATAGAGGCTAACCGAGAAAAAATAGATTGTGTTAAACCATGTCAAGTGCTCACAATCATCATTCAAGATAAGCCTATAACAGTATATTATTATATTCTTCATGTTACAACATGTTAGTTAGTTTTGGAAGTGCAATGGCTAGAGACTCTTGGACCAATTGAGATGAACTATAAGCAACTCATTATGACATTCAAGGTTGTGGGAGCATCTCACACATTCTAGAGACTGCAAAAAGCTAGTGTTAAAGCTTTAACTGATAAGGAATTTAATTGTCTACAAGGTACATGTTTTATCTTCCAGATTTTACTATCTCTTAACAACCTCTAACTAAACTCATATTCTCCCGATATAACCAACCTTCTAGTTGAATTTTAACAAGTGCTTGAACGGTCCAATAACCTAGTACCAAAACAGTCGTATGATCATTTCATTCCCTTAAAACCAAACATAGAGCTAGTGAGTGTCAGGCTGTATCGATACCCTTACAACCAAAAAGCTGAAATAGAGAAAGCAGTAAGAGAGTTACTACAATTTGGATTGATAAGACCTAGTAATAACCTATTCTCGCCACCTGTTCTACTCATAAAAAAGGCAGAAGGAGTTTGGTGATTTTGTGTAGACTATCGGACTTTGAATAATATAATAGTCAAAGACAAATATCCATTTTCAACGTTTAATGAACTTTTTAATGAACTTTATGGAGCTAAATTCTTCTCTAATGCATGAAGAAGATATTCCAAACACAGTTTTTCGCGCATATGAAGGATATTATAAGTTTGTTGTAATGTCGTTTGGCCTCATCGATGCCTCGACCACGTTTCAAAATCTTATGAATGACCTCTTTTGCCCGTATCTTTGGAAGTTTATTTTAGTATTCTTTGAAAATATTCTTGTGTATTCTAAGACATAGGAAGAGCACCTCTCACATCTTCGAATCGTTTTTACCATATTAGTAACTATTCAATTGTTTGTCAAAGGATCAAAGTGTTTGTTTGACGTTTTATAAGTTTACTACTTGGGTCATATTATTTCAGAGTACGGAATGGTTGTAGATATGAGAAAAATATAAATAGTACTAAAGTGGCCAACACCACAACTTTAAAGGGTATTCATGAGTTTCTCGATTAATAAGATATTATCATAAATTTATTCAACATTTTGGAATCATAACTACCCTATTGATATAACTCTTATCAAACGAGGGATTTAAATGGAATGAATAAGCATAACTAGCCTTCAAATAGTTAAAGGAAGCGCTTACATTTCCACCAGTCCTATGCCTTCCAAATTTCTCTCAGCAATTTATGATGGAATGTGATGTAAACAGCACCGAAATTAGAGTAGTCATTTCTAAAAAAGATAGACCAGTAACTTGGTTTAATAAAGCTTTATAATTACGAGAAGGATATGTTGACTATTGTTAAAGCTATCTAAAAATGACTTCCTTATTTTTTCGGTAAATCATTTATTGTCCATACTAACCAGAAAAGTCTTATGTATTTGCTTAAGAAATAGATTACTACTTCAACATAAGCTCGATGGCTCTTGAAGATCTGTACGTATGAGTATAATATAAAATATAAGCGAGGTTCTGAAAACCAAGCTGTTGATTCCTTATCTCATGTAATTGAATTTTAATTCCTATTTATTTCAATGCTTCATATGGGTTAGTAGCTAGTGTTATAGGAGGAGGTGAAGTAAGATTCTTTTTATGAGAATCTCTCTCATGCACAATCACCCATTCAACTAATACAGTGAGATAAAGCATAGTTCAAGAACTTTAAGGTTTACTTGAGTTCTTCTTCAACCTTAATTCAACAAATAATTACAAATTGTCACTCATCGCCCATCGAAGGACATTTTAAGTTTCATAAAATATTATCTTGTTTTAAGGTTAGCTTCTTATAGCTTAATATGCGTCAAGTAGTAAAAAAGTTTTTACAATAGTACGATATCTGTTAATGGTAAAAGTTAATTGTATGAAACCAATTTGATTACTTCAATCATTGCCAATCCCTATTCCAATGTGGACAGACGTGTCAATGAATTTTTTGAAGAATTATCGCCATTAAATGGACATACTATTATCATGATAATTATCAATCACGTAACAAAATATGCTCACTTTGTACCTTTAAAGCATCCATTTATTACAATCACTGTTGCTAAGGCGTTCGTATTTAATGTGGTTCATCTCTATGGAATCCTAGCCTTTGTTGTCAGTGACTGCGATAAGGTATTTATTAGTTGTTTTTTGTAAGCATTGTTTTAGTTATAAGGGTCTAAGCTTTGTATGAGTTCTAACTACCACCCATAGTCTGACAGAAAAATTAAGGTGGTGAATCAAACCTTGGAGCCATATTTAAGATGCTTTGTAGGTGACCAACCGCGAAAGTGGTTCGAACGAGTTCTTTAGATAGAGTTTAGCAACGATCCATTCCTCCAAAAAATGACACCCTTTAAAGCTATATAGGATATTCCACCACTGAGTTTACTAACTCATATTTTAGGCACTTATCGCACTAAAGTGGATGATGAGTACTTACAAGATCATGATACCATTCTGTGCGAGTTATGTCATAGTCTCTCACTAGCTCATAATATGATGAAATTTCAAGTTGATCAAAGACGGTTAAATGTTTCTTTTGCAGTATGAAACTATTTTTATCTTAAACTCTAAATGTATCGACAAAGTTCGATGCCTTTTCAAGCATCAATGAAGCTTGCTCTATGATATTTTGTTCCTTACCATCTTATTTAAAGGATAGATCCAGTGGCGTATAAATTAGCTTTGCTTCATAATTCTTAAATTTATGATGGATTTCATTTTAGTCTCTTGAAAAAATATTTGGGATCACAAGTTCCTCCAATTTCTATTTTCCTTCTCCTAATCACAGATGATTTTGTTATTCTTCCTTAACTTGAAGCAATACTTGATCGTTGAATCATATACAAGGGTAAATATCGTCTAAAGTCTGAAGGTTTAATTAAATGGAAGGAAGCCTTAATTAAAGATGCTATTTGAAAAATGAGTGGTGATTTCACAAATCATACTCAGATTTTATCTTTGCAGACAAGGATTCTTAGGGGGAGGATTATTACATACCAATGTGGGACATGTTTTCTTTAGTTGTTAATTTTATTTGTTCCTTCATTCAAAAAGGCCACTAAAGCCAATTGTTCTTGGTAGATTTATAGTTGGTTATTATTTCCTATTTTTTAGCATAGTTGTTATGATTATAAGGTTATTTAATAGTTTAAAATGTTTTCATTGAAATTGAAGCAAAAAAAAAGCTGTTAAAACCTCTCTTAAATTCTCTTTCTCTTTTCTCTTCCTCTTATCTACCAAATTCTAATGTATCATAAATATATGATAATTACCTCCTATAATTTAGATTATTTCATTAATAGGAAATATTTATCCCTCGTTAATGGTCAGTATTCTTAGTCATCACTTTATAAAAAAATTCAGATATTCTTATATATCTTAAATTTTACATAATAGTAATTATGGATAGCTACCACTTATTAGTAACATAATCAGATCTTTTCATTAAATACCTATTGTGGTTCAATTTTAGTACAAAAGGTTAGTGAATAATTTTTAATATTAAAAATTTTGCAGAGGATCTTTGATTTTTTGTTTTTTTAGTGTATAATTGTTATCGAACTTGCCTTTAATAAATAATATTTTGCTCACGTTTTCTTTTCATTAACTCAAAAGAATGTTAATGCGCTAATTCTTAGTTTTCTAGGCTATGCTTCTTACTTACTATAATGAAATGTCTTTATAAGCTTACGAAACACTGTCACCACGATAGTTCATTTATTCTACTTAATACAATATAAATCACTTGTTTTTTCATTTTTAGCGATGATAGAAATAAAGGATAAAAGATCCATTAGTGCCTACTACTTTATTTCCGTGTTCAATTTTAAATTTTTTTTAATTTATTAACTTCTAAAATTCTTTCAGTTTAAATTAAAATATTCATCAATGTCTATATATAGATGTTCATATAAACAACCTATCTAATAAATAAAAAACTCAAATCAATCGACCGATGCAACTCAATTTTCCTTTTAACCCTAAATTATCCAATCCCAGTTCCAACTCTTCCTCAACGTGAATCCGATTATCGTCTGGAGCCTTCAAAACCTGCGTGAATTGGTTTGATGAGAAAAGTTGATGATGAAGATCAGAACCAGTCCTCATAATTCTTTGAACAGTGATAAATACAGAAGAGGTGAAAGCCTGGAAACTGCATTAGCTACTTCATTGCTTTTAGTAAAAATTGGCGGCTTTCCCCGAGTAAAAGGAAGAACAGAAATATGACCTATGCTGAATGATGTTTTACATCTGAACATACATAATTCTCGAATGTCAGTGTGGAAATACCATCAAATGATCTCATTTTTATACTATTTTCAAATGAAAATTGAGTTATTAATTGCCTTCTACAAGGAGTAGATTGTTTGATTTCCCAGAGCTACAGTAGCGAGTATTAATGGCCAGCTTGCAGCAAGTAAGAAACTGAGAGAAATCTTCATTTCTCATCCATTTCACAAAATTTTACACAACATGAAAAGAAGATGTGAAATAGGATTACCGAATGGCAAGAGCATCGATGGCAACCTCAGCATTCTTCAAGTACCAGCATTGTATTGTACCAGAACTCAAGGCTGTGAAGAGCATAATTCTAAATCAAAATATCTCAAATAAAAATTCTGTCAAAGTAAAAGTATATTGCTTTACGCAGACCATGTTCAGGTGTCATGATTAAAAGAACATTGTTACCTATGTCCACAACTAGTTCTTCAATTGTTAACGCAAAAAACTTGTGAAAAGTTGGTGAGTGTCCTCCGTTAATTAGTCAAATAATGTCACTCATTCCATAATTTTATATTGAAAATGAGTAGATTTTATGTAGGCTTTTAAATCTATAAAAAGAGCCTTTCATCTTTTTTAGAATTTATTTCAAACTTGTCTTTCATTAAATAAAAGTATTTCTCTCCTTTTTTAATGTTTTACTTGTATTCTTAAAAATAGTGAAATATTAATTTAGTAGTATTCGAGGAAGTAGGTATAATTGACTGAACCTCATTAAATTTTGATATTCTTTATTTGTCTATTTAATAGCTATTGTCGGGTATAATTGTAGTAAATTATTGTACTATTAAATTATATGTCTAGGAAAATTTTATCTAAAAGATTGGATTTTAAGTGGGATCGTTTGTGACTCCTCCAGTCTTTCCTGAGAATTTACCTGGTGTGATTTTTTAGTACAATCGTCTATACTCTATTCACATAGGCAATAGTTTTCAAGGTGAATTTGTCATTTTTGGTGAAATCAACTCGAGTTTCACAACAATTGGTATCAGAGCCAATGTTTTTTCTTAGTATGCTATGTAGATGTAACATAGTCTGATCTTTCACATCAAAAAAGAATTTTCCTTGGGCTATTAGCATTTTTCATTGACAGCTATTGAATAGAAATTGTAGCAGAGATGACAAAAATCAAAGATACGACTGCACCAACCATGTTGACAGCTTCTACTTCGTCTATTCTAGCAAGGACTACTATAACAAATGCAAGATTTGTGGTGGAGATCTTTGATGGTACGGGTCACTTCAGTATGTAGCAGAGTGAGGTTCAAGATGCTATTTTTTAGTAAGATCTTGATATTGCCATTAAAAAAAATAAACCAGATGATGTTGAGGAGAAAGATTGGAAGACTATAAATCGTTTGGCATGTGGTACAATTTGATTATGTCTTTCTAGAGAGCAAAAGTATGCTTTCTCGAAGGAAACTTCTGCATCTAAATTGTGGAACGCGTTAGAAGAGAAATTCTTAAAGAAAAACAATCAGAATAAGTTTCATATGAAGAAGAGACTGTTTCGTTTCTCTTATGTTTCGGGTACCACTATAAATGATCACATCACTAGTTTTAATCAGTTAGTTACTGATTTAATGAATTTGAATGTGACATTTGAAGATGAAGATCTAGCTTTGATGTTATTGGGATTTCTTCCTGAGGAGTTTGAGTTTCTTGAAACTACTCTACTTCATGGGAAGGATAATGTGTCTCTCAGTGAAGTTACAGCTGCTTTGTATAGTCATGAATTGAGAAGGAAGACAAAGGAAGAACGTGTAAGTGGAGCAGCAGAAGCTTTGGTAGTCAGAAGCTACTCTCAGCACCAGATTAAAGGAAAGAAAGGGAGATCGAAGTCAAGGTTAAAATTGAGTAAAGATGAATGTGATTTTTTTCGGGAAAAAGGGCACTGAAAAAAGGATTATCCAAAGTTGAAAAACAAACTTGATAAGGGAAAGGCTATTAAAAATTAGAATATTGCTAAATATGAAGATACAAACTCAGATCTTTCATTGATTATTACATCCTCGATAAGCCCTTCTAGTCCATGGCTACTCGATTCAGGCTGCAGTCATCATATGTGTCCCAATCGAGATGGTTTCTCTGATTTTAGAGTGCTAGAAGGTGGAGTTATATACACAGCAAATGACAATCCTTGCACCACAAATGAGATTGGTTCAATTTGCTTAAGGAATCATGATGAAACAACCAGGACTCTGATAGA
>JAOXYD010000136.1:2284046-2294810 GCA_028565735.1 Pinacopodium congolense | reverse complement strand
TCCTTTATTGAATTAAATTTGATTTTTGCATTAACATTTCATATTAGGTTGAATATTGGTTTAGTGATTGCATTTAGATTTTCAATTGAATTAAGTTGATAGTTTTGAGTTTCGAAAAAGATTTTAAGACCCAATTCACCCCCTCTTGGGTGCCATAAGACTTACACTAATGGTCAACAAATTCATGTTATACACATAGGAACAATTCAGGTTTATGGTCTTATGATAACTAATGCTCTATATGTCCCTAATTTTTCTTTTATCCTTGTTTCTATTAGCCAAGTTACACATTCTTCTCATTACAAACTAACCTTTACCAATGATTTTTGTGACATTCATGAAACCATAACCCTAAAGAGGGTTGGTTTTGCTAAGCAATTTAATGGACTATATTATCTCATCCTTATACTTTAAGTAAACATTGCATACTCTGAACCAAGCTATATTTGGCACCATAGACTAAGGTATTTATCTAATCTTAAACTCAAACTATTATTTCTTATAAACCTATCTATTCCTTTTCAGCATGTAACATAATGTGATATTTGTCATTTCTCAAAACATATACATTTATCTTTCAGTTTAAGTACCTCTTACCTTGATATAATTTATGTTGATATTCTGGGATCCTATCATACTGCATCTATTCATGGACACAAGTTCTTCTTGACCATAGTTAATGACCATAGCTATATCACCTAAGTACATTTAATGAAACATAAGTTAGAAACGAGGGAGCTAATTGCAAATTTCTTTGCCTATGTAGAAAGGCAGTTTAAAAAAAACGCATTTAAAGTGATCAAGGGGTTGAATTTTCAATGATAGATTTTTTTCTTTAAAAATGAAAATTTATATGAAACTATATACATTAAGATGCCACAATAAAATGGAAGGACAGAAAGAAAACATCAATGTATCTTATATGTGGCAAGAGCTCTAAAAATGCAAGCAAACCTACCCATTAATATTGGTCAGAATGCATTCTACGTGCAATATGTCTTATCAATCGAATTCCCTCTCCACTCTTGTCATAGAAATCCCCTTACTCAATTTTATTTAGCATTAATTGTAACCTTGCTCACCTAAAAGTGTTTGGTTGCCTATGTTTTGCATCAATTAAAGAAGTAAATAGAAGCAAACTAGACACTAGGCCAAGAAAATATGTGTTTCTTAGTTTATCAATATGAATTAAAGGATATAAGTTGTTAGACCTGAACACAAAACAATTTTTCTTATCTAGAGACGTTCTTTTCTATGCAAACGGATTTCCTTTCCAACATTTTCCGTTTACTAAATCCTCCTTTCCCAATCAGGTGTTACCTATTATTACAAACTCACCTTCCTATGACCCTATGAACCCCTCTTCTACATCAACTGAACCTACACTACCTTCTTGCTCAGCCTCTCCTCCACCTAGACGCCCTACTAGATAGTCTAAACCACCTTCTTATCTCCATTAGTAAGACTATCGCACCCTCCCTTACACCTTTCCTTATACAATTTATTATGTTCTACCAGCACCTCTTCCCCTAATACCAAGTTTTTTCTATGGCCCTATTCGTATTCAAAGAGCCTACATCTTATACAGAACTAATAAAAACAAAGAATGGCATAATGTAATGCAGGAGGAATTGGACACTCTAAAAAGGAATAAGACATGGAACCTTACTTTCTTACCACCAGGCAAAATCATCGTCAACTACAAGTGGGTACATAAGATCAAGTACAACTAAGATGGCCTTCTTCACTGCTGTAAGAGCATACTCGTAGCAAGATGCTTTACACAACAAGCAGGCTTAGACTACACTAAGACTTTCTCGCCAATGGTTAAGCATGCTACTATTTGAGTTCTGCTTGTCCTTACTGCCTCCCAAAATTGACACCTTCACTAACTTAACATTAATAATGCTTTCTTACAAGGTGATCTCTAGGAAGAGATCTACATGAAGCCACCACTCGATTAACCTTTGCCTGACCTTAGCATGGTCTACAGACTCAGGAAAAGTCTATATGGACTCAAGCAAGCCAGTAGACAATGGCATGCGAAGCTAATAATAACCTTAACCTCTGTCTACTTCAGCCAATCCTCCTTCGACCATTCCATGTTCACAAAGAAAAAGTTAGTTAGTTCAGTATACTTATAATCTATGTGGACCATGTGCTACTTGTAAGCAATGATCTTACATTAATTGAATCATCAAAAGAGTTTTTAGATAGTACCTTTTAGATCAAAGATCTCGGATAGGCAAGATATTTCCTTGGCCTTGAACTGGATTGGTCTTCCATCAGGATCAATTTATCACAGCGAAAATATACATCGGATCTTTTAGCAGATTTTGGCTTTCTCCATTGTAAACCTATCTCAACTCCAATAATCTCTAATACATGCTTGATAGCTATCGGGGACCCCTCTTTAGACGTCAGTAGATATCACAACTTGATCGAAAAATTGCTTTACCTTGTAATCACCAAGCCTAACATTACTTTCGTAGTACAGTAGTTATCTTAATTTCTCGACAAACTCACGACCGAACATCTTCAAGCAGCCAATCATATACTACAATACCTCAAATTTACACTGGGTTAAGGCCTCCTCTTCAGGCGCGACTCCTCACTTAAGCTCTGTGCTTTTTCAGGCTCCGACTGGGCTGCTTGTTCAGAAACCTACAAGTACATCACAGGCTTTTGTGTATCTCTCAAATCTTCCTTGATTTCCTTGAAATAAAAAACAGCCACTATTTCTTGTAGCTCTTCTAAGACTGTATATCGAGCCTTAGCTACGACAACTTATGAACTTCAGTGGTGGTCTTCCTCCTTCAAGACTTCAGCTTTACACGCAGTAAGGCGGCCTACATTTCTTGTGACAACAGATAGGTTATTCACATAATAGATAATTGCATCTTCTATAAACGAACCAAGCAATTAAAGATCGACAGTCATCTCATACGTGTTAAGGTTCAAGTTGGCATCATCCACCTCCTGTCAGTCGCATCATACTCCCAGCTCACCGACATCCTTGCCAAAGTGCTACTTTGACCTTCCTTTCAACATCTTTTGCTTAAGCTGGGTATACACGTTGTGTATACTCCAACTTATGGGGCTTTGTAAAAAAAAACAACCTTATCCACGATGGAAGCCTTGTCTCCGTCGATGTTTAGGGTTACACCGCCTATCGATCACTCAAATAAGGGTTTGTTTGGTATAGATTAGGTTTTTATCATAAAAATAGAAAAAGACAATACACTAATACAACACAAGAATAGAGGATAAAACACAAAAATCAATACAAATATATCAAAACTTCAACTAAAAATCACAATCCACAACAATACCAAACGACCCCTAAGTTTGCAACAGAGCATAACAATTAGAGATTAGGGTTGCTTCTATTTTGTTTTATAAATGGGATTATTATGCTTAGTTGATCAACTTAGGCTAAGCTTTGTGCACTAGACTCTCATAGCATCTACGTTGGATCTCGTGTGCACATGGGTTGACTTGGGTTACTATCTCAGTTTAGTTCAATAATGGGATAGAAGAACAAGGCTTGGTCCATTCTTCCAAGCCCAGTATCTTGTGACTTCTCCAACTACTATAGACTCCTTTTAGATTTTTCTATTTTATATTACTTGATTGTATCTTCCCTATATAAAGACATCTTCCACCCAATACAAAGTTACGTTAAGGCAACATTTTTTTCCTTTATCTTAATTTTTTTAATCACTATATGCTAGCTTCTAGCAACGATTAAATAAATTAATCCTCTCGCTTCCCTATATCATCAATTAATTAACAAAAATGTATAAGCTTTTAGTCTCAAATTGAGATTTCTTGAGGGGAAGATTTTTTAAGAACTCGTCCAAAAAAATTCATGTTAGTTGATATTCTTGTCGCATGTTTCTAAGTCACTTACTCATCAAATGTGTCATTAAGTACATGTCTTGAATTTGAATCGCTAATCGAGATCTTTTTAAGGGGGAGGGGGCTTATTTAAGAACTCATCCATAAACGTGGTGTTTAATTGACACGAGTGCGTTATGCACTAGCTTCTAGTATCGATCAATTGGATTAATCATCTCACTTGATTATGTTTTCCAAAATACGTGATTAATAAATTGTTATATAATTTTAAAAGTTTTCCCAATGCAAATTCAAAAGATAATAATTATGATGTTCTATGTCTCAAAGGAAAGGAAATGAACAATTGAAATTTAAACTACTAATGTTAGGGGATGTTTAATTGGGTTATGGATTGTGGTTTTGTGTTGTGATTATTGTATTATTGTATTGATAATTGTGTTTTCTTTATCGATTTTAGTGCTATATTAGTGTGTTTTCTTTATCGATTTTTATATTTAGAAAAATAGGAAACCAAAACTAAAAATAAAAGCTAAACTAAACATGGCACCTTCATCTTATGATTAAAATATTTAAAATATTTAATAATTCTATTATAATGGTCATTAATAACTTGAAAATGATAAAAATACTCTCTTACATATTAATATATATTTTGAGATGTAAAGAGTATAGAAATTAATAACAGAAATGTATTTGCTTTATTTATATATATAAACATAGTTTATAAAATTATAAAAATATAAATTGGAAAGTATAAGTAAAAAAATCTAGTTTTTTATGTTTATTAAACATGTTTTATAAACAATTTTTTATATTAAATAATGAATATAATATAGTAACTAATATATATTTTTAATGTATAAGAAAGCGTAAAAATGTAAATTTATTTTGTATTTATTTGTCATTATTAAATTAATTTTTTACAATAAGTATCAACCTAATAGATTTTTTGTTTTCATTTTTTTTTATACAAATCTCAATTAACTATATTTTTATTTTTTTAAAATAATTAAATTAAAAAATAAAAAATAAAAAATAGAAACGATACAAAACAGTATTTATTCATACGGTAATCACTAATAACTATTATAAAGAACCATGAGACACAGTAATCGCACTCAATCAGTAGTGGTAATATTAGAAAATACAAAGCATTATTTATATATAAGAGTTGACAGATAAAGACAGTCATCACCAATTCCAGCATTATATGTTAAGCTTCTTTGTAATTAATCAGGAAAGTCCAAAGATCAAGCTTTCTATATCTATTTATTTTAGAAGATGAAATATTTAGAATGCTTCAAAGATTCTAACCTCATTGATAAACCTATTCGAGAAGCTTCACACGTTCATACCTCATTAACTCAATTGTAATTGAGATAGAAATTGCGCTAATGATTTCATTTAGTTTTATTTAGTCTGAAATAATTAAATAACTTTTAAAAAATACATATTTGATTTTGGCTTACAAAAAGGTGAAAGGTATGCAATGAATGAAATACTATTCCAAGTAATTGTAAGAATTATTCTTAAAATGAAAATTAAATATTAAAAAATTAAATAGATTCATACATAATTAAAGGAAATTTCTTCATAGTAGATTTTTTGTTTGTAATTATGATGTCATATGCTTCAAAAGGAAGAGAATGAACAATCAAAATCTTGACAACTGATGTTACTTCCATCTTATGATTAAATTTTAAAAAATATTTAATAATCTTCTTCTAGTGGTCATCAATCAAAGGAAGATGTTAAAAATACTCTCTTACATATTAACTTATATTTTAAGATTCAAACACTATCTTAGGTATTTGTTCCTGTATATATAATCACTAATATCCACTACAAAAGAACCACCTAATTGAATCCTTAAATTTATAACTTAGAAATTTTCTAGATTGCAAACAATTTCAATGTCTGCAACATGCACGAGTTGCTTACCTACACATGCAGCCTCTTCTACAGTCAAAGCATCATGATCAAAGCAGAATGTCTTCACGAATTGTTGAATCCCCACCAATTTGTAGTAATTGATTATGTTGGATATTTAACACGTAATAATCTTCAATATTTATAATTATCAATCATCATTCTTTAGTCGTGTTCACTCTAAAAAATAATAATCACGAATATACATATACATATATATATGTTATTTCCAATGATCAGCAAATCAATCAATGACCGAAAAAGGAACTTCATTTATCGTCGAAGGTTGGTAGATCAAGTTGAATTAAAAAAAATTGGCACGTCATAAAACAAAAGTTGAATCCTTTGCTTGCATAATATTGTATTAGATGGTAGTTGCAGTTTGATGCTCCAATGAATAAGAAAAGTCGTTTAAGCTCTGATATATTAGGGTTACCTGGCGTGTGAATTTCATAACGCTAGCAACCTTATATAAATAGAAACGAGAAAGAAACAGTTCGCCAATAAATTTTATTTCTTATCCTTCCTTCCACTTTTCAAATTAAAATACTTATAGGAAGTATTTTAATGACATTTGATGTTTGTCATCATCCCTACCACATCAATTTGTAAATTAAATATTTATGTAAAGTATTCCTAAGATCATCCTAAAAGTAAACACTAAGTTTATCTATTGTTTGTCATTAAAATTTTAAATAATGAATTGCAGATTATATTATATTTACGAGTTATTACCATACAAATGTAACCTTGATCAGTAATACAAAAAAATTGTAGTGACAATCACGAAATCGCACTATCATTGAGACTTCGATTTTAACTCAAAACCTTGTTTATCACATTAAATCATAATAAATATGTTATTTTGTGTTGGATTTTAATGAGAACCCAATTCACACCTATTTTAAAATTATAACGACGCAAGATTTCATAATGAATTGGACCGACCTGTTTTATAAGGATCGAATTCAAACTTTAAAAATTCAAAACAATTTTTTTAAAAGTTTGAATTCAAACCTAATTAAATTTAATTTATTTTGCTAATTTAGACCAAATCAAATCGAGTGTGAGTTAAATTCTAAAAACTTATCAAATTTAAATCCAAATTAAAATAAATTAAACTTGATATGCTAACATTCGTCAAAT
Organism: Pinacopodium congolense; assembly: GCA_028565735.1. Taxonomy (NCBI): domain Eukaryota; kingdom Viridiplantae; phylum Streptophyta; class Magnoliopsida; order Malpighiales; family Erythroxylaceae; genus Pinacopodium; species Pinacopodium congolense. The sequence goes on along the minus strand of JAOXYD010000136.1, from coordinate 2,287,874 downwards.
CCAACACAAACTAATTTATCATTTAGACATGAGGCGAAGTATATCGGGCAAGTTCAATACTAACTTTCTGTAAAAACATGTGATACCAATTTCACGCCGTCTAAAAACCAACACAAATAAATTGCTATACAAACATAAATGTAAAACTATCTATCTTAGTACTCATAAGTCTCACCGAGTACAGGATTCAACGAACTTATTCGTGCTAAATCTTGCAGATGAAAACGGCAGTGAGTTACGGTAACTTAGAGCTCGCTCCCCAATCCGAGCTGACTCACTTCCTTTCTCTCCTCTTCCCAAAGTAAGCAACAATCTGCGCTCTTCTCTGTGCTCTTTCCCTAATTCAACTTTACCCTTCATGTCACTTACTAAGCCCCATAGGCTCTCCGCAAGTGCTCTCTTTCTAATCGATAAGTCAATTATGCCCTCCTTACAGCTCTCAATTCTTCTCAAAACACAAGCCAACTCGACCGAGTCGCCGAAACTCAGGCAACTGATTCTTTCGTTGAACTCGTTGAGTCGGATCGTCATGTCGTTCATAGCAGACAAGTGATCTTCACCCACCATGTTCGTGATCTCACCGACCAAGCAGCTGTTCTGCGGATGCAGGCAATCTGGTCTTTGACATATCTCCTCAAGTAAACCCACCAAAGAATCAATCTCCTTAAGCAAATCTGAGTTCATGAGTTCCGAGACCGTGCCTTCTTCTTTATCTTTCACTGTCGTGTTTGAATTTGAGCAGATGAAGAAACCCAATAACCTGGAAGTGGACAAAAGGTGTTCTATATACCTAGCATACCTGTAATTTTCAATATGGATTAAGAAAAATGACGATGGCAAAGAATTCAAACAAACATAAACATACGCTAAAAACCGGGAAAAGAGTTGTCTTTTCTTACCATCTGACCCATGAATAAAGCTCCCATGTTATAGGTGTTGCGCTGTCTCTAAAATTCGACAGCTTGAGATAGTTTCTACCGCCGGTAGAAGGGTAAACAGAGAGCTGATCTTGCAGGATAAAACTACCGTCTCTGATGATGTGATGAATGGTCATTAAGCATTTTATAGCAACGGAGCAGTCCTGGGTCGACTGCAGGCGATCCATGATAGCTTCGATGGCGGCAGCGGCGGTGGCGCGTGAGCTGTGACCGAAGGAAAGTAGGGTGGCGATGCGTTTAGGGTGAGGAAGCGTTGAAGGGTCGTGGGTCGTGGCTCTGAGGAGAGCTAAGTGAAGAGAATGAGTCTTGGAGTTGGCGTTTAAGGTTGCTTTTCCTTGAGATGCCTTGTCTTTGATCATTCCTATTATGTCTCTCAGATTCGTTAATCGTCCCATTTGAGTATACTCGAGTTTGCAGAGAAATTTTGGAAGACTATGGAGCGTGAGCTTTGAGAGAAGTATATTTGATTGAATGATGGGATAAGAGAGAGAGCTTTGTGGGGTTGAATGGATGTTGACCTGTTGTAAGTTTCTACTGTCATCTTATTTATTTTGATTAGGTTTTACTTTTCATGGGAAATGACGCTGGGAGGCAAGAGGAAGACAATGTCAATTATCATGTAAACGGAAAATCCTTTTGAAAAAAAAAAGAAGAGGGTGTGTTTTTTTATGGAAAATTTATTTATTTTTCCTTATTTTGTATATAGTGAAAGATAATAAATGTTTCATCATTGGTTAGTTTAAAAAAAATATTTAAATTATTGGTTGAATTTTATTTTATAAGTTTAAAATGGTAGTTTATTTTTTTATAAATCAAGTCAAATTTGACTCGTTTAAATTTTTATCGTATTTTCTTTCGTATATTATTGACTTAGTTTTAGGTGTTTAAAGCTTCTTTTAATCGTTAAAATTTTGAACTAAATATTTTATAAAAATAAAGTCGGATGTGTTTTAAAATGAAGTTAATGTATTTAATTAAATATGTAATATAACACATGTATTGATTTATACATCATTTATACGTATTATACAAAAGTGTCCTTCAAGTGTGAAAAACGATTTTAAAGATAAGATACGTCCAATTCTAAACTTGTTTTAATAAAAAAAATTTGATATGACTAAACTCGATTTTTTATTTCTTAATTACTATCTACAACTTTGAAAAATCTTATAATTAGATTTAGAGTGACAATGACGCAAATGAGAGATCTATTAATGATGAATTGAAAGAGGTAGGTAATCCCTTTCCATCCAAAGAAAGAGTCGTGCAAGAACAAATGACTATTTATATATTTTTATATAAATATATAAAATAATTATGACTTAAGAATAGTTAAGGGCTTGTTTGGTATGGATGTGAGTTTAGGTTTTTGTTTTTTATTTTGTTAAACACATAAATAAAAAAAGACAACACACTAATATAATACAGAAATTGAGGATAAAATATAAAAATTAATACAAATATATTAAAATTACAATTAAAAATCATAACTCTCAGTAATACCAAACGACCTCTAATTCATCGAATAGACCAATTCGAGTAATGGAATTATCACATTTTTATTACTTGTATTTTTTTTAATTTTTAGTTATTAATTTTTATTTTTTTAATAAAATTCTGTTTAATTGAAAAAAAAAGTGAAAAAGTTGAAGGAGAGAAGATAAGAAAATATTTGAAGAGTTATAATTTTAAATGATGATGAGAGAATTTACTGAAAATTATAGAATAAAACTTATTTATAAAAATATGAAGAAATTATCTTTTTATATTTTTATAACTGAAACTTAAAAATAAAAAATTTTATTATTAATTTTTTTTAAGTGATATCAATGGTCTGAGTTATTTTCAAACTTTTTCACTCTTTTATACCATCCTTCGGAGTGTATCTAGATATCCTCGTATCTTTTCTCCCTTTTGTCCTTTCTTATGGTGGACCATTACATGAAACAGCGGTCAAATTACTCGCTCAACGTTTTTTTCCCCTTCAAGTCAAATGATTCACACAACTTGGTTGATTGTTATTCATACAATAACTAATCTCGTTTTTTTAAAATTTTTATTTTAGTATATGTATATATTAGTTTTTATGTTATTTTTATTAATTTTATGTTATTTTAAAATTTTATATTATATAAATATGTTGTCTTTTTTTTTGCTATTTTTATATTTTAAAAAATAAAAAATAAAAAATGAAAATGAAAGTATAAATAAACAAGGCTTAAAATAACCTATTTGCATCTTCTAATATAATTACCACCCAAAGTCAAATTACTTATAAAAATCCAGAAGAAAATGTCAATTCTATTGACCTAAGAAGCTGTTAATTCTAAGGTAATATCGTGAGGAAATAGTTTAAAAAACAAATTAGTTGACATATAAGAAAATTTGAAAAAATCATCACCACATCATATATTTAGGAATAAAGGATACACATTTTTCACATGACTTAATTCGGTCTTAAAATTTTTTATATAGCTTAATATTTTAAACAAGTTTTTATATTTTATTCAATAATTCCGATTAATTCTTACGTTTTTGTTTATCAATATTTTTAATGGCATTGATGCGTACTTTTATAAGAATCGTTAAGATAAATACCATCATTGTTTTGTACATCTTTTATTCTATATTTAATGGTCAGATTTTAATAGAAGCTTTTAACAATAATTTTCAATTTAGAATGCTTGCACGTCTATATTACACGTTACACCACTAATTGTCGGTAAACTTTAATTATAAAGTTAACAATGTTTTGAATATCGTATTAGTATCGTTATTGAATTTATTTTTAAAATAATATTGTACTGATATCGATTAATATTACTATTTTAGATAATTTTTTAAATTATAAATTAATTTTTAAATTATATAAAATTTAAAAAATAATTTA
>JAOXYD010000136.1:2222872-2263889 GCA_028565735.1 Pinacopodium congolense | reverse complement strand
CCTGGGAAGCTCCTCCGGTGACCAGTCAAGGCCGGAGAAAACGAAGACGATGCAAAACCGTCAAGAATATGGAACAAATTGAGCACCAGAGAATGGTTCACATTACTGTTGAGCGAAACAGGAGAAAGCAAATGAATGAGTACTTGGCTGTTGTCCGTTCCATGATACCTCCCTCTTACGTTCAAAGAGTAACGTACCCTCTACTTAAACGTTTGTTTCCTGGGAAAATATTTTTATTTCACATTGGGTTACTTGATGCAGGGAGACCAGGCATCGATCATAGGGGGCGCCATTAACTTTGTGAAGGAACTCCAGCAACTCCTCCAATCCATGGAAATCCACAAGCGAATCAAAAGGCAAATGGATCCTACAGACACGAATTCAAACCCCAGCTTGGCATGTGAACAGAACAACTCACCAGTGTCAACAAATTCATCAATGGCTGATAAGAAATCGTCAGCCATAGCAGACGTTGAGGTGACAATGGTGGAAAATCATGCAAACGTCAGAATACAATCACGAAGGCACCCAAAGCAGCTCGTGAAGATGGTATCAGGACTTCAGTCTCTTTGTCTCACCGTTCTTCACCTGAATGTCACAACTGCCCATGACAAGATGCTCTACTCTTTCAGTGTTAAGGTCAGTAGGAAACAAAAAACGATGGTTTTTGAATTCCAAGAATCCATTGATGACGATTATGAAACCTTTAATTGGATAACTTGAGGCAGGTTGAAGATGAGTGTAAGCTGACTTCAGTCAAAGAGATAGCAACTGCTGTGTATGCTATGGCACGCAGTATCCAAGAGGAGTCTATTTCGGATTTACCAACTTATCTTCGTTAGATTGTATTCTTTTCAGTACCTTTTCATTGTTAGTTATGTTTCTTTTGTGATTGCTCCTAATTGTTACGATGTCCTTCACTAAACACGAGATGACTCAATTTTCTTTTTTCTTATAAGTTACAACATAAAAATAGTAATAATTCTAGTTATAGAGCATAAGAGGAAATTTCACTTAATTTTCATCTAAGAGCCCTAGAAGTACTAGAAATTCGATTAAATGATATATACTCATCCGCAAACTCCACAAAGGTTTTGTTATTCACATATTATTTAGAAAATATTTTCCAATCTTGTTACGAAAACTTTTTTGTAATAGTTTAGTGAAAATAAAAAGTATGAATATATTTCTAAAGTTTTTATGTTTTTATGAATAAATTCGTAATATTATGCCATTAATATGTTAAATCCTACGGTTATTAAATGCTCACAAATCATTTTTTAACATATTAAAATATAATAATTTGCATTTTAATATTTTGCCTTCTTATGCTTCTTTATTTTTTTTAAAAACTTTATAGTTATTACATGAAAAATTATCAATTTTAATTCTATTACAAAATTTCATTTGAATAAAATTTGTTATATGAACAGATTTTAGTGTTAAGAATTAATTTATAAATATCAAAATAATGACAATGTAAAGTTGTTGAAAACCTACAAAATGCATGTGTACTTCTAATCATTTTCTCCAAATATGGGAAGCTTATTATGCTATCCATAAAATAATTCACAATTACGGTATATCCCATGGTTGGGTCCATAAATCCTCTTAGCTTTTAGAAATGCTGAGAAAAAGCTCGACACCTTTGCAATGATCCACACCAAAAGTACACTATTTCCTTCCATTGGTCTTACCCCATATGTTTTTCAATTATTGGGGTATGATATTTGCATATCAAAGCCATGCTTTCCAAGACAAGAAAATTGTAAAATTAATTTATTAATTATCAATATTTGAAAATAACTTTTTAACAAAATTAATTTTTTTTAAACGAATTTAATTTAAATAAATACATATGTTTTATGTTAATATTATGTTGAAATATGTCATTTCGTCGATTTAAAAAAGATAAGAAAAGATTATATATATATATATATATATCTCTATTTAATTAAACCATAAAGGATAGAAACAGTCGACCTAGAAAGTGAAGACATGGCCTGAAAAAGTCGTCAAAAGGGAGATTCGAATTTCCGCGAGAAGAAACAAAACAAGTACTAATTTCATAAAAGCAATAAAGTTAGAAAGAAAAGCTATAAAGTTGATTACAAGAGGAAGACGTGCCAGGAAGCAGAGGCAGGACTGCCATTGACAGCTTTGGAAGCTCCAGGCTTTCCATGTTTTAATCAAAATCCACAAGCCATAGGTGTATGTGCCAATAAAAAGTAATGTAAGCAAACTATTTATAAGGTGTCTCTTTGTGACGACTGAAACTAGTGTCCTATTGTGTATGCAGTTGGAAGGTACAAAGGCTAGAAGTTCAAGCCAATCTTAATTGAGTGGCGACAGTTTGCAAAATCCTGTATATGTGTACCGTATAGTTTATTCAACACAAGCGGTGATCTTGAATCTGGGGTTAATTATATTTAGTGTTAGCAGTAGGTAAAGTCTAACTTAGACTCTCCAAAGTTCAAATCTGTATTGATTTGATTTAAATATTTGAATTTTAAATATAATCCAATTTAATTTAATCTACTAACGGTAAACTCTCATAATTTGTTAGAATATTAAATTGAATTTAATCTATTAACTTTGAGAATTGCTATGTCCATAAAGTTTATATTCTTTTTTTGAATTTTAAGAATTCTATTGCATTCATTTGTCTCCAATTTGACGCGATGCAAAAGCATTTGACTCTAATCCAAGACTCCAAGAAAATCAAATTTTATATGAAATTCTTTGAAAAAAAATAAGACACTTGATTTAGTAATTTGAGAATATGATGTTCTAAATCATAAAAGACAAGTATTTATACATATTTTGAAACCCTAAACCTAAACTTAAATATGTCTTTATAATCAAAACAAATACAATATATATATATATATATTTCAAAATAATAAAACAACGGTCTAATTGAGGAACAACAAAGATTCTTGGAGATGACGTTTTGCTCTTTTGTTTCTACCTGTGAGTTTATCCCTATAACCAATAACGGTAGTCATTTCTCAATCAATAACAACATTGTTTAGTATTGCCGTAGAGGTTTTGGAAAACGCGTGTGTAGTTTCTCTTGGATTTCTGACACTTTAAGCGCTTCATAAGTCTTATGCTAAACTCGTTCGTATGGGTCCCTTCACTTATAAAGAATTTGACCTCTGAGTTATGGCCAAGATATCCAAGCGTAAAACCCAGAAAGTAAAGTGAAATATCCGCAATATTAAAGGTTGGATTAATGTTACCCATTTATGAAATTAATTGAATAACATAAGTGCTATCTTTGATCTTCTTTATCTTGAATAGTTCATACTTTCTTCCATTTAACTTATAATGTCCCCTAATAATTCTATTCTTATTCAAAATAATTGCTATCGTTGACCAGCCTTTTGATGATGGTCAACATTAGCTTTATATTTTGTATTAGTATTTTTAAGTTTCTCTTTTATTTCTACTTAAATCTCTGGTGTCTCTTTGAATAACTTTTCAACATTCATATTTAAATTAGTATCTTTTAATAACTTAACAAGTTCATGTGCATGATTAGGTATTTTAATATAAACTACAGAAAATAGAGAATAATTAATAGAACTATGGACATCATTGTTATAAGTAAATCTTGCTTAAGTAATAAGAAAGTCTCAGTTCTTTGACTTATCATGACATATCCTAATTCTTCGACTTGTTATGATATATGCATCTCACTAAATCATCTAATGTTTTATTCACCACTTTCGTTTGTCTATCAATTTGTAAATGAGTAGTGCTACTATATTTAAGATAAGAATTAATTATACCTCATAAAATTCTCCAAAAACGACTTAAGAACTTACTATCAGGATTAGATGAAATGGATTTTTTAACACCATAAAGTCTTATAATTTCTCTAAAGAGTAGCACGACAATTAAAGTAATAACCGCCATCTCCTTATAAGGTAGAAAATGCATTGTCTTTGAAAAGCTATCAACCACAATGAAGATATAATCCATTCCTTTTTGCAATTTTTGCAAAGTCAACATAAAATTCTTCAAAAGATCCTCCCCTATATTGTTAGAAACAACTAATGACATATATAAACCAATATTAGAGGCATGTCCCTTTTAAGATTAACAAATTTGGCATCTTGAAATAATAGAAACTACATCTTGCCTCGATGTAAGTCAAAAATACCTTTTGTGAACTTCTTCAAGAGTTTTCTCTACCAAGATGACCAATTAATCTCCCACTGTGCAAATCTTTAATCACCTTCTTCCTCAATAAAGTTTGTGAAAGGTAAATCTAATTACACTTTATGAGGAATCCATCATGAGAATAATAATTCTTATATGAATTCTTAACCAAAAACGCCTGCCACACATCTTTAAAATCAGTATCATTGACATATAATTCTTTCAAATGTTGAAACTTATCAATTTTCACACCTAAAGTCTTAATCATACTTACACTTCTATTTAATGTATCAACTACTATATTACTTTTCTCATCTTTGTAAGCAAGCTTATAATAACTTGATAATCAGTGTATAAAATAAATTCCTTCCTAATCAAATAATATTTTCATATTTTTAAAGTCTGTATAATAGCATAAAATTCTTTATCATAAGTAGCATATTTTTGCCTTGTATAATTTAACTTTTCACTAACTTGTACAATTAGCTTATTCTATTAGGATAAAATAAGTCCAATTCTAACTACACCAACATCACACACTAGGTTAAACAACTTGTTGAAATTATATCAGGGTAAAACAGGTTTAGAATATAATTTTTCTTTAATAAGGACAAAACTTAGTTCAACTGTAAGGTGAATTATGTTTTTTAAACTTTTTTCCTAACTTAATGAATCTTAAATTCACAGTCTCCTTTAAACTAATACAGAAGCTTAATAACAAATTTAATAAACATTGTGAACAAGATGAAGAGTAACATAAATAACTTACAAACAATGTAAACAACTTAATAATGTAAAACTTTAAAGTAAAAGGATTAGGGAAGAATGCACAAATGAAATTTTTATAGTAGATCAATGGTAACCTCTTCACCTATGTCCACTCTCTAGTTCCTTATTAGGTATTTCATTATCTCAACTTACAAAAAATATACTTTTGGTCCCCTTTTCACAAGGCTATAGGGTAACTTTTTATAATTTATCGATTTACAACCTTTCAAACTCTTAAAGTACACTTGAAAAAGCATTTCACTTAACTCACAAAATATTTGAAAGAGCTCACAATACACTTCAAAATGGTAATAAGCTTATAAAAACTTCAATAAAACAACTACTATACTTAACCAAAACTCACAAATAATGGCCTAAATAGCTTTTTATGTGTTTGTAACGCTTATTGGATGATTAACATACTCCTAAAACACTTATTTATAGAGAAAAATTAGTTTATTAGCCATTTATTCCAACATTTATACATTAAATTCACTTTCTTATTAAGAAATATTCGTTAATGAGCGATTCTCGCTATCATTGATTGACCTATATATGCATCAATCGAGGAGACCAATCGAAGGAAAAAACAATACACTGGTCGACTAGATAAGACTATATGGTCAACTAATCCCTCTTTACACTGATTTTTATCGTTTTAAATCTAAATCAATCTCAACCTTCTCATATACTTCAAAAGCATTTTTTATTTCACACATACACTAAAAATTTCTTTAAAATATTTTAACTCACTAAGAGAATTATTTTAAAACACTTTCCTTTTTTTTTCTTAATTATACAACCTATATGTATAATCTAATCCTAAATACAAGTATGTATAAATGAACCTTATAAATACAAAACTTATATTAAAAATTACAAAATTCAACCTATACAAACACTATTTTTGTCTTCTATGGGTCTTTCACTTAATCATCACATAAGCTCCAACTTAGTTTCAAGACTCCATAGCTCATTTCTTTAACACTTCATCTATATACCTATTTTTCAAAGTTTTAAATATAACAAAATATTAGTACCAAGATTATTTTGTCATCATTGAAATAAGGTAGAACCTTGCTTGGTTTAACAATTTTTCCCTTTTTAATGATGTCAAAACCATGTGATATTATAAGTTATAAAACTACACACAACCACAAAACATTCTAGAAGTATATATATATCTCATAAACATCATTTAAAAATGTAGCCCCTTAGATAATACTAAAAACAATACAACTAACACATTTCAAATATAACATCATACTTTTAATTCTAAAGTTATTTAAAAAATTCAACATTTATCACAATAGTACAATAAGCATCAAAATTTCAAAAGTCACTAACTCCCTTAATTAACTATAATTTTTTGCAACAATCTCCATAAAATCAAATTCAACTCAAATTTGACAAGATGTCAAGATTAAATATTACCAAGTCACCCTAAATTAGTTAAAAATCATTACTCTCCCTAGATTAAATATAACACCCCAAAATATACCCGAGAAGTAGCTGTGAGTGGTCATCCAAACTAAGTGTTTCCCCATTAAACTTTGAAACTTAGCACGAGTGTTAATCCATATAGGTCCTAAAAGAGTGAGGTACAGGGAACATCTATAGGGACCAAGGCCAACTAGTAGAAGAAAAAGTACATTGAAAATGTATTTTTAGTGACATATTATTGGACATGTAATGGTTAAAGGAACTTGCATGTTTTCTTTTGAGTTATCATGTAAATGAACATAAAAATATATTTTTACTGCTATTAAAAGACTATGTAAACATCAGTTGGTTGGCTTATGTGTAGATGATCTTATGTGTGGATGGTTATAGGTTCCATATAGGGGGTGTTACATTCATATATTATGATAAAAATAATTCTACTTCCCTAAATTAAACATAATATCACATCTACTTTCTCTATTTTTAGAATCATCAAAAAGGTAAAAGTAAACATGTAAATAAGTAAAATCATGAAGAAAATAACACATATCATAAAGAAAAAACTTAAGTATCATAAAGTACTTCTATTTATTATTCTTAGCTCTCTTTCATCATGCAAAACATATCCTTACGTATTGGATTAGTAAAAATATCTGCTAGTTGATGCAATGTATCTATAAAATATAATTTAATATCCTTATTGTGAATATGATCTGTAATGAAATGATATTTAATTTCTATATATTGTTTCTTAAAATGTTAGATTGAATTTTTAGTTACGCAAATTGCACTTACATTATCACATCTAATAGGAATTTTGTTAAACTTAATCCCTTAATTCCTAAGTTATTATGTAACCAATAGAAATTGAGTGCAATAATTACTAGTAACTAAATACTTAGCTTCTGTTATAGACAAAGTTACATAAATTTGTTTTTTACTAAATCAAAACATTAATGCATTGCCCCTAAAATTTGATATATATTGGATGCATTCTCTTTATCTAACAAACTACCTCTATAATCTACATCTAAATACCTAAATATGTTTTAAAATGTGTTCATATGATACCAAAGTCATAAGTTTATTATTCCACATAAGTACCTAACGATGCTTTTGATTGCTAACAAATGCGATGCTCTAGGAAATACTTCAAACTTAACATATAAGTAAATACTAAACATGATATCGAGTTTACTTACAGTTAAGTATAACAAACTACTAATCAAACCTTACTATTGTTTAACATCTATAGGCTTACTAACCTTATCCTTGTTTAACTTTGTGTATGTATTTATGGATAGGCCTAGTGGTTTGGCTTGATCGATCCCAAAGCACTTGATTAGTTCATTTGTATTGTAACACCCACATAATCCTTGAAGGAATAGGAGGGTATTACCAACTAATGCATAACAGTGCCAAAATTTAAACAACCAATAAACAGAAGTTAACTATTACACTGAGTTTATCTAAGTTAAGGTTATTACATTCCAAGCTCTTAAATAGCACAACCTTAAGTTCAAATACACTCTTTGTATTTTCATATTTACAAACTGATAATAAAATACATTATATCTCATATTATGACATACAACTGAAACATGCATTCCCAAACAAGGTACATTCTTCATTAGCCCTTACGGTTGTCATTGTCCCATACTTTAAATCTTCCTATCTGAACTTACACGGGGGCAAAACCACCGTACTAAGCATAAAGCTTAGTGGGAAATAAACTAAACAGGGTATAAATTGACAACTGTTCCAAACAGTCATCCAAAATACTCACATATTCCAAAAAAATCCAAATGTCATATGCAGTACTTACTTATCCCTTTTCAAATCAAACCAAAATATCATGCAACTCAGAATAAAAGATAACATATCGGAACAAAGTATACAGTTGCTTCAAACCAAAATTCACCAATAGCAGAGCTGAATATGATATCAGAACAGAGCTTATTTATTTTAGACCAAAGTTTAGTTATATCAAATTAAGCAGAGAATAGAATATAAAACATGTTAGCCTATTAATCCATTATACAGAAGTGAATAACGGGACTAATTCAGAAGTTACCATGATCGGTATCACAGAATAGGAGAGACATATGTCTCAATAACAGAAGACACTGAAGTATTAGTAACAGGAGACACCGAAGTGTCACTAATAGGAGACATAAAATGTCACAGGAGCAGTTGCAGACCTTTATAAGCATGCCTATATACCCACGACTAGGACTTAACAGTATTAACAGAAAACATATTCATTTCAAAATTCTTTGATTCACATAAATAAAAACACACTTCCAATATGATCTCAACTATCAAACTCCTCGGACACTTGATGGTCTGGAATTAACATAATATCATCTCAGAAATTCTCAATTCACAAAACCCATATCTAAGTCATCATACATCAGTTCTTAGAATTCATTCATTTATGAACACACCAAACAATGTAAGGTTCCTGCACAGGCAGTATTAGGAAAACAAGCATAACTCAAGTTATAGTCATTTGTTTCTCAAGTTATTTTCACTGGAATCAAGCTAAGACCTATATCTACAATTTTTATTCTTTTAGTTTATGCAAATTCTCTTAAACGTGAACAGCAACTAGAACTCAACTTCAAACCAATTTTCAAACCCTTTAATGACATAAATCAAATTTGATTCCTTCATAAAAGTTGTAGATATATGTTTTAAACATCCAACCATACATGGTATAACATGATACCAAGTTTAGTATTCCATTCCCTTCCTAAAATTTGAATCCAACCTCAAGAATTCAGCTAAACCCAGCTTCCAAATAACCGATACATACAAAGTTTATGATCCAAACTCCAGCAGAAATTGAGAGAAGATTAGAGGTTTTTGGTGTAGAGAAAACAAGAATGAAGAGGTCTGGAACACTCCAGCAGAAACTTGCTTTATCACTAGCTAGGTGTCACTAGCTTAATCACCAAAGTGTCATTATCTTAAGATGCCACTTAACACCAAGGTGTTACTTGCTTACTAGGCCACATAACACCAAGGCATGCAACCACTTGCCCACCATTTAAACTTCTATTTATAGCACTTTAAGACTTGTTTGTCAGAGGTTTCTTTGGTGTTATTTTTGTGTTATTTTGACTATGATTGGTTGAATATGACAAGAAAGTATTGTGTAGTATAATTCTGTCCAGGATTTACTTGAGTCAGTTATGTTGTTTAAGCCATAACTAAGCCTACAGATCCCCAAATTGTGTCATTCTTGTTTCATATAAAACTTAAGACATATGGGTAAATATCTCTAGAAGACACTTTGATTTAATACCTTAGAAAATTTAAAAATGTACTCGAGTGCTTCACGCATTTAAAAATTAGAGGTTTCTCTACATATACTTCTTCTTGAATAAAACTATTTAAAAATACACTTTTTACATCTATTTAAAAAAATTTGAAACTCATGTATGATGCAAATACAAGTAATAATCTAACTGCTTCTAATCTAACTACTAGTGCAAATGTTTTATCATAATCTATACATTCTTTAAAGTTATACTCTTTTCTATTAATTAAGCCTTATTTCTCATTATATTACCTTATTTTTCTAATTTGTTCTTAAAAACCATTTTATGCCTATAATAAGGTAACCTTTTTGTCTAAGTACTGAAATTGATTATTTCTTTCTTTCAAATTAGTTTAATTCTTTATTTATAGCTAAACGCAATGTTCATCACCTAAGGCTTCTTTTACATTTTGAGGTTCAATTTAAGACATAAAATTAAGATGAGACAAATTCTTAAAGTGAGATCAAGTAGTTATTTCTTATTGAACATCACTTAATATTTGTTTTGATAGATGATCCTTCTTATATTTCTAATCTTTGGGGAGCTCACCATCTTTCTTTTCATTCCTTGGTTCGACAATAGACTCTTGTGATGTTTTATCCATCCTTCTTTTCCTCCTCTTTAAGTTAGTTTTTCCAATTCTTTAGATAAACCTACATCATCACCTTTAAGGTCTCTTTTGATTTCAAAAGGATAGTCTCATAAAATACATTATGAGTAGATTATTCATCAATATGTGTTATTTTGTTAAAAATCCATATACCCTAATAGTCAAAGAATATCCTACAAAAATGCCTCCATCGATTTTAAAATCAAATTTACCTAAGTTTTCCTTAGTATTAAAAATGAAATATTTAAAACTAAAAAATCTATAATAGCTAATTTTAGGTTTCTTACCCTTCTAAAGTCCATAAAGAGTTTCGTCAATCTTATACCTAATGCTTATATTATTTATTATATGATATGCACATGCAATTGCTTTGTCCTAAACATAATTTAGTAATTCATATTTGTTACTTATTGACCTAACCATTTTTTATAAAGTCTTGTTCTTTCTTTCTACTATACCATTTTGCTAGAGAGTCTTAAGAGTTGAAAAATTATAAGATATACCATGATCATTACAAACAAACCTTTTTCACTTTAAATTTTCTTTATAAATTTCATAAAAGATCTAAAGCATTTATCTTTGCTACTTAAAAACAATATTTATGTAAATCTATTAAAACCATAAACAATTACAAATGTATATGATTTACCACTAAATTTAGCAACTCTAGTAGGTTCAGTAAAGTATATATGAAGAATTTTAAAAGGTTTAGAAGTTGTTACCAATTTCTTATTATGGAAGGATTATCTTTCTTATTTTCCCATTTGTTATGCTCCACATATCTTATCTTTCTCAAATTTCATACTTGGTAGCTTATTGACGAGTTGCTTTGGGTTAACTTTTGACAAAAGATTTATGCTGGTCTGTTCAAACCTTATATGCCAAATTCATATACATTCACTTAAAAAAAACTAAATCCTTATCCATCTAAATCATCAACATAAATATTTTTTCTCATTGTCTAAGAAAGTAACACTATTATTACATATTCTTGAAACTAAATATGCTTTTTTTTTCAAAGCATACGTTATTTTCTTTGTCACATAATTAGTTAACACTTAATATATTATACTTTAAAACATCAACAAGAAGAACAATATCAATAAAGGGGTGGTTTGCCTTACCAACTTTTTCAATGTCAATTACCTTAACTTTAGCATTGTCTCCATTCTTACTTTTGAATGAAATGAATTGTGAAGGGTCATCAGTCATATATCTCGAACATTTACTATTTAAAAACCATTTTTTCCTCTTCATAGTAGCCTAAAAAATAAGAAAATCATTTTGATTTAGGTTCTCAAATCATCTTGAATTCTTAAGGGTTAAACATATACCTATCACAATCTCTT
Organism: Pinacopodium congolense; assembly: GCA_028565735.1. Taxonomy (NCBI): domain Eukaryota; kingdom Viridiplantae; phylum Streptophyta; class Magnoliopsida; order Malpighiales; family Erythroxylaceae; genus Pinacopodium; species Pinacopodium congolense. Next base: position 2,252,223 of record JAOXYD010000136.1, on the reverse strand, counting down.
GATGTAATATTCTTACTTAGTCTATCCTAACAAAAACATTTTACATGTTCGTAATAACCATAATATGTACAAAACAATGAAGCATGTGATTTATATGTGTGTCTATAGCCATACCTAGGTCTAAATTCATTATGGGATCAAGTTTGATAGTTTTGTCAAAGTTACAAGTATGACCTCCTATCATTATATCTATGTTGTGGGATTCTTCTAAGTCTTGCATTAAAACTAACTTATGGATGAATTTTGATCATATGTCCAAGGGATGGGTTTATCTTTTAAATTCTTACTCTTTACAAAGGTGATCATACTAAATGAAGGTCCATTATTACTAGTATAACCTAATCCATGTTTATCATTAACTATCTTTTGTACTCCTAACATTTACTCTAATTTCTCATTCTCTTTTGTATATTTAGTTTAGCTAGTTACTCCTTAAGAGATTTTATTTCTCTTTTTAGTGAAGCATTTTTATTTTCCAATTTTTGTTTATCATAAACATTTACATTCTTGGATTTTAAGTCATATCTATTTTCCTTATTCTTGATCTTACATTCATTTAACAATTTCAAAGTTTTTTTATATTTAATGGATAATATCTTCTTTTTCTTAGTCACTTCTTCTAAATATTCCATTAATTTAATGTGACTAAACTCTACATCACATTCATCATTACCACTATAGATAGAGGAAAATGGTACCACATTGTGCGCCATAAAATACATGTTTGTCACTTCTTTTTCTTCTTCTTCTTCAAATTCACTTGGTTCACTTTATGAGGCTTTCAATGCCTTATTTGTATTTGTTTCCTTTATTTCCTTATTCTCCTTCTTTTTATTCTCTTTGAAGAGCCAACATTGTGACCTCATATAAACTTTTTCACTGCACTCAAAATAAGCAAAGTTAGTTAATTTATTTTTAGAAGTAGACTTACCTTCCTTTTAGTCCTTTCTTTGGGTAGACATCTTCTTCTTTAAAAATTTCTTGAATTTTCTTGTAAGAAAAGGCAAAGCTATGTTTTCATCCTCACTTCCATTTGTGGTTACCTTATCCTCCCTTGATACTTTAAATGCCATGGTCTTTTTCTTTTATATATTCTCTTCCCCTTGCATCTCCTTTGATTTCATCTTATATGTTGGAAAGGAACCTATAAGTTTATAGAGGGGGAGGACATTTAGGTCATTAGCTTCTTTGTTCTCCAACACTTTTGGTCTCTTGAGACTTTGGTAGAGACTTAAGGACTTTTCTTAGGAGTTTAACCTTAGAGTAGGTCTTTCTTAGATTTTTTAAAAAGTTAATAATTTCAATAAATTGTACATATATAGAGGAAATAGATTCATCATGCAACATGTGAAAAAGCTCATATTAATACACCAATATACTAACTTTGCTTTGCTTGACTTGATTTGTCCCTTTATGAATTGCTTTTCAGGTATGCCATATTTTAGAAGTCATTTAACATATGAATACCCTATTAAATTTATGTTAAAGAAGGGTACAATATAAAATATGTATAGCTTTGATGTTAAGAGACACTAAATCTTATTCATCCTCATTTTTAGGTACTCTTTAATGTCCTACAATTTTTAAAGGCATGGATATCTCTTATAATACTATTTTCAAAAATTTTACACTATCAACTATAAGGAAATACTTCATCCTAATTTTCCAACAAAATAGTCATTTCCAATAAAATAAGGGAACCCATTTGTGTATTGACCTTTTAGGTTGTTAGAGGGAGTTAAAGAGTTCATGTGTGCCAATATCTTTTCTCACTAATTCGTTAAAATTACGACTATGTGAGATCTAAGATCTAATATTACTCATTAATTCTTTTTGACACTTAAGGGAGAGGGTAAATTAGGTTATTAAAATTTTTTCTAAGTTAATAAATCACAAATTCACAAAGTTCTATAAACTCATGAGGAAGCTTAATAACAAATTTAATAAGTAATATAAACAAGATAAAGAGTAATATAAGCAACTTACAAACAATATAAATAACTTAAGAATGTAAAACTTTAAAGTAAAAGGATGAGAGAAGAATGGACAAACCAAATTTTTATAGTAGATCGATGATAACCTCTTTACCTATGTTTACTCGTCAATGCCTTGTTAAATACTTTACTATCTCAACTTATAAAACAATTTTTTATCTCTTTTTCTTAAGGCTATAGGGTAATCTTTCACAATTTAATAATTTACAATCTTTCAACCTCTCAAAGTACATTGAATTGTTTTTACTTAGTTCATAAAGTATTTGAAAAGTCTTACATAATACTTAAAATTGATGTACAAAGAAGCTCATACAAACTTCAACAAAACAATTATTACACTTAGCCAAAACTCATAAATAATGGATCAAATCACTTGTTATGTGTTCTTATCATTTATTGGATAGTTGACACACTCCCAAAACACCTATATGTAGAGAAAAATCAGCCTAATAGCTATTTATATCTGTTTTTCGATATTTATTTTCAATAAATTCATTTTCTCATTGAGAAATAACTGTTAGTGTGTGATTTTCGTCATGATTGATCAATAATACATGCATAAGTTTACTAGTCACTAGATGATCGATGCTATCATCTAGTTGATCAATCTAGGGAAAGCAATACATTGATAAGAAAGATGAAACCTTATGGTGAACCAGTTTCTCTTCATACTGGATTTTGACATTCTAAACACATTTAAATTCATTCCCAATTAATCCAAACTAATTCAAACACTTCAAAAACATTTTTTTAACTTACACAAATACTGAAAACTTCCCCTACAATATTTTAACTCATTAAGAGGATTATTTTAAAACATTCTTCACATAATTTTCTCTTGATTATGGAACTTATATCCATAATTTAACTATAAATACAATTACGCATGATTGAGCCCTTTAAACATAAAAATGGGACTAAAAAAATGTACATAAAAATTTATATATTTTAACTTATGCAAATTTTTATCTTAGTCTTTCACTTTGAGTATTTTCACTTGACTGCCACATAAGCTCCAACTTAACTTCAAGACTCTATAGCTCATTTCTTTAACACTTGACCACCACATGTGCTCCAACTTAAGTTCAAGACTATATTGTTCATTTCTTTAGCACTTCATCCTTATAACTATCTTTCAAAGTCTTAAACACAAATAAACATTAGTACCAAGATCATTTTTTCATTATTAAAATAAGGTAAAACCTTAATTGATTCAACATTACCTTTTTCAAGTACTCGATTCTTGATAAACACCATATAAAGTATTGCTAATCCCTGAAAACTCTTCATATCTCCAACATTCTTAAGTGCAGGTTACTCCTTAATAGCCTTTATTTTATCTTCATCCACCCTAACATTGTCTTTTTCCACAATATACCCAAGGAATAACAAACTTCTAGTTACGAATATGCACTTCGTTATATTAGCATATAATTTATTATCCTTTAATGTCTCAAACATCTTTCTAATGTACTCAACAAGCTCATTAATAGATTTGTTATATATAAAGATGTCATGAAAATAAACTACAACAAATATGTCCGTGAAAGGTCGTAACACTTATGTCTGTGAAAGGTCGTAAAACTTACTTCATGAGGCGCATGAATATATTTAATATATTCGACAACCCAAATGGCATAACTAACCATTTATATCATATGATCCATTCCATGTTTTGAATGCAGTCTTCTATTCATCTTCAGGTTTTAACCTTATCTAATGATAGATGATAGCTACTTCTAAGTTCAAATTTAGAAAAATTTTACCCCACTCGATTGATGTAACATCTAGTCTTAGAATTGGAAACTTGTAATGAATAGTGATCTTATTGATCATCCTTCTATTAACACACATCCTCTAATCGTCATCTTTATTTGGTGTAAATAAAAGAGCTCATGCTTTCTTAAATATGACCTTCTTAATCACTTCCTTTACCTTCTCCTTTAATATCTCATTCTCTTGTGGACTTATGCAATAAAGAGGTAGCTTAGATAGACTAGTTTTGTAAAGAAGGTCAATCTGATGTTGAATGTCATACAAATGAGGCAATTCATTAAATAACTCTTCATGAACTACATTTCAAATGAAATCCTCTAAAATAGGTTATACTTCTAAGGGAATTTCATCTTCATATTTGTCTCCTCCGCCTCTTCCCCTTTCACAATCATCAAATGAACCTTCATTTCTTTTGTTATTTTCTATTTGCAATAAAAGTTGCTTACTATCTTCATTAGGGTCCCCACTCCTTTTTCCCTCCAATAGGTATTACGGAATATTTCACTCCATCTTTCATAAATTGATAAATATTCTTCTTTCTCAAATGTATCACATCAATGTTGTATTGTCAAGGTTTACCTAAGAGTATTTGGCATGCATCTATCTTATTAATAATATAGTACTGTTAATCATAATATTTACCAATTAGAAAGGTTATCTTACAATGCTCATTAGCAAAAATTTTGTCAATCTCGATGATCTATCCAATGCTATGAGGTTCTAGATATGACTTGGAAGTTATCTTCAACCTTTTTATAGTTTCTTTGCTTATAATGTTCTCTTAATCAAGTCACATGCTTTCCTTTGCACCACATAACTTATGTGAAAAAGCTTATGCCTTTATAAATCGTTATTCTCCTTAGGGGATATCATCAATCTCCTAATCACTCTTACAAAAGTTTCATCATCCTCTTTTTATTATTGCCCATAATTATCCTCTTTGGGTCCACATATCTCCTCTTGTTTACCATCTTCACATTGCTTAAACATGTTTACCACTTTTCGTTTTAGGCATTGAATTGATTTGTGGATAGGCTCATTATAGCTAGAGAACTAAAAAGGGGTAAGTTTTATTTAGGAATTTATTAATTTGGCAGTCATAGGGGCCTCTTTGTTTCAATTTCCACTATTTGAGTTGCTCCTTCTACCATTACCATATGTAATGGCTACACAACACTTCTTTCCTTTTTCAACAGAATTTGTTTCACTCATAAAATGCTTGAATTCCTTAACGTCTCATTAATTTTAAATTCTTCCTTCATAGTTTAAAATTGAACATCTTGGATAGTTAGCATCATTTGGATTCCAATTTTATCTCTTATACAAGACTTCAATCCTCTCAATTACTATAAAACTTGTTAAGGTTAGGTTTCGAATAATTAATTGCAGATTGCTAATCGTAAAACTTCTATAATACACTTATGAAAATGCTCATGTTTTTTTGATGACATCATTGATATCTATCAAAGATATATTACTCATAATCCAATGATAAAAATCTTCCCTTCAATGATTATTTCATCCTCCTCTATAAAGAAACATGATTCCTACTCTCCCTTCTCTATGTCTCCTTTACTGATCCCACTATACTCCCTCTTTAATTTATAAGCCACTAATTTAACTTTTTTCTCATCAAGAATTTCAGTATAATAAGAAAAATATTCTATTAGGAATTGCAATATAATAAGAAAAAACTCTACAATGCTTCAATATCTAAATTACTTCTAAAGGATGGGATATCTACCTTTAGTTTATATTCATAATTCCTTTATTGCGTCCTTATTGAACAACTTTTTTCTTATCGCTAGAACTGTTATTATATTCCTATAGCGTAGGATTCTGAACTTGGTGACAACTTGCAAGGCCATCTTCCTTATCAACTGGATCGTTAATTCTTCTATTATTATCTTCTCGTAACAATGTTTATAACTGATTCGTTATCTATGTATGCGGCCTTTGTATATTGTGATTTGACTCCCTTTGTTCTTCAATTACTTTCTAAACTTTGATAACCCATAAATGTCATTGTAGTTATTGTTGGCCATTGTGTAGCACATAAATGTTCTACTCTAACCTAAGAGTAGGAAATAAACAAAAATAGTCAAAACTTTGTAAGAAAATCAAAGGTTATAAAAGTTCCTTTGAAAAAATAAAAAAAATCAATAATTTAAGAATATGATATTCTAATCACAAAAGATGACTATTTATACGTATTATGAAACCTTAAACCTAAATTTAAGAGTACAAACATTTTTTACAATTAAAACAAATATAAAATATAAATTTTCAAAATAATAAAATGGCGATCTAGTTAAGGAATAATGACAATTATTAGGAAGTACAAAGATGCTGTTGTAAGCTGTCGTTTTGCTCCTTTGTTTTTGCCTGCAAGGTTATCTTTATAATAGTTGTTTTCCAATCCATAACAACACCTGTCAATGTAGCTATTAAGGCTATATGAAATGGTTGTTCAGCTTCGCTTGAATTTTCATTGCTTTAAATACTCCATAAATCTCATACTAAATTCATCTACGTCTTCCCTTTTTCTTGTAACCCCTTTAAAACTTTTTAAGAGGATAGGACTTGAGATGAATGTATAGTCTCGCACAGCATGTCATGCAACTATCCTATTCACTTCAAAAAATATAGATGATAAAAAGGTTTAAGATCAAGTTAATTCAATTTAAAAATTAACGAGTTAAATATAATTTTATTAAATTAGTATCTAGTTTTATCAAGTTGAAAAATAAATGCCCAAATTTCAAGTATAGGAATATGTAACTTAAAACTCATTTTGAACTAACTTCACATATATGTATATAGTTTGGTGTTGAACCAAAATTCATTTTGAACTAACTTCATATATATGTATATAATTTAGTGTTAAACTAAGGGACATTCCATCTTATTTTGGTAATGACAAAATATCCTTTACTACCAATCCTTGTGTTTTTTAAGTGTGTTGAAAAATAGGATGGACAAGTTCGAGTTTGATCATCCAAAGAGACTTGGAGTTTAAATCAAAGTTTATGACGATTCAAAGCTTGAAGAAGAAATTTAATTTATAATTAATTTACTTATATTTTGCTTACTGTAAACTTTGCTTGATTTTATTTGGGTGTTTTTAAAAGGCTTATAGTTGATCATTCATGCATACATATTTTAGAATATGTATGTAGGTAAATAATTAAGAGATGTATATGTTTAATTTTTTTTGTCTTCTTGTTTGTCTTCTCTTGATGTTTGTCTGAATTGATTAGGAATACATAAGTTAATTAAATTAGTATTATAGGAAATAAGCTAAAAGGTAACTTATGTGTTTTAGGTGTAAAATACTTTTGTTTAATTTCATTCATATGGTTTAAGTTGGTTTTTGATATAGGTCGACCGAATTAATTAGATCAGTCAACCGAACAGTCGACCAAACTCAAGAAGAAGATATATAAAGAAAATATAAAGAAGAATCTGGTTACACAAATTACACAACAGTAACAAAATTATTTGTTATTTTATCTGTTGGATAACGGATAATTTAGAAAATGATAAGTATAAATAGGTTGTTTCGATACAAGTGAAAGAAGAGTTTTTTTTTCACACGTCTTTTGCTAAGTGATCTATAAGAGATATATGAGTTTCTGATAGTGTTTTTACAAAATCTATTTAAGTATTTTAAGGTTGTTCATGCATTTCTTCCTTATTTTATAGTGTATTTTTGTGTGAGGTTTTTTAGCATTATTTTTGTGATATTTATACATCAAGTAAAATTAAGTGAAGTGATTCCTTATTAAATTATTTTTCGTGAGAATTGAAAAGTTATTCTTGAGCTTAGGAAAAAAAAATTGAGTGAAAGGTTCTTCTTTATTATGTGAAAAAGGATTGTATTGAAACATTGTACTTTTGTTAAACTTGTAATAAGAACAAAATTTCAACAATAGTGTTAGAGACTAAAGGTAGGAGCAAGTGGATAGCTCTAAACTAGAATAAATCCGATGTATCTCTTTCTTCTCTTACTCTTTAATTTTTACGCATTAATATTATAGTTTTTGATTGTTTATTTCGTGAATTAGCATTGGTCTCTAACTTTCACATTTATCGTTGGGTTTAAGAATTTTTATTTAAAACTAATTGACCCCCTCTTAGTGCCATTCAAACCTAATAATTGGTATCGAATTCTAGGTCTCACATAGTTTTAATTCCAATGTATTAGTAAGTAAAGATCATATGGTACACATGATGAATAATTTTGCTCCTTCTTCCAGTCTTAAAGGTCAAAATACTCATAAAGCTCCTTACTTCGTCAGAAACAATTATTTGTATTGAAAAACTAAAATGAGATATTATTAGAGAAGTGAAAGCATAGACCTTTGGTTTTTTGTTTCTGAAACGACCACCTTACTTTCAAACTTATAGAAAATGAAATTGTGTTTATGAAAAATAATGAATTGAGTATTGAAGAAAAGAAACTAGCATCCTTAAACAGTAGAGCCATGCATATTTTAATTTGCACTCTTAGTATTGAAGAGTTTAATAGAATTTCTATGTATGACACTATATATGAAATTTGGCATACATTAGAAATTACACATGAAGGTACTAATCAAGTGAAAGAAATAAAAATTAGTATTCTCACTCATCTATTTGAATTATTTAAAATGGTGCATGATGAAAATATTTCTATGATGTATGCTAGATTTAACATTATTGTTAGTAATTTAAAGGGTTTAGATAAGACTTATTCAAATGTTGAGCTTGGTAAGAAAATTCTAAGGTTTCTACCGAAGTCTTGACAGCCTAAGATGACGATAATTCAAGAAGTGAAAGACCTCAGCATCCTTTCTTTCGATAAGCTTATTAGATCATTGCTTACACAAGAGATGGTATTAAAAGACACATAAGAAGAAGAAGCTATACCTAAAAAGAAGAATATTGCGTTTAGGGCAATAAAGCAGGAAGATAGTGAGAATGAAGAATCATCGTATGGAAATAGTGAAGAAGAATCTATCAAACTAATTACGAGAGGCTTCAGGAAGCTTATATGAAGGAAAGCTCTAATTTTTAGGAAAGAAGGTAAGTACTCTAAGAATAAATTATCTAGTATAACTTGCTTTGAATGTAGTGAAAAAAGACATTTGAGGTCACATTCCCCGCATCTTCAAGAAGACAATAAAGAAGGAAAAAAAGGAAAAGAAGATTTACAAAAAGAAAGCTCTAAAAGTGGGATGGTCTAAGTCAAGTGAATTAAAAAAAGAAGATACAAAAAATATATGCTTCATGGCTCATAACAAGGTAAGTGTTCCTTATCCTAATGACGAATGTGAAATAAAATACACATATGAAGAACTTTTGAAATTCATAGAAGACTTGGCTAAGAAAAAAAAAGAAATTGTATAACAAAAATTAAGAATCAATGAAAATGATTGATAAATACAAAATAGAAAATGAAAGCCTTAGAAAAGATTTAAATTCAATAAACAAAGATAATGATGAATTATTAAATGAAAATTTCCACTTAAAAAAGAAGTGGAATCACTTAAAAAATGACTGTTGAAATTTATAAAAGGAAAAAAAATTAGAAACCATGCCAAGCATTCAAAAGATTGGAAATGACAAACATGGTTTAGGATATAATGGAGCATCATCAAGTAAGATGGTTTTCATAAAGGGAAAGAATTTGGACGATGATAATCTTAAAGTTACTCAAAATATATTTCAAAGTAAAACTCAAATAAAGCAGCATGCATACATGCACTCTAAAAAATCTAAAAGTCATGTGCATTGCCAAAGAATTTTTAACCAACAAAAACATCATTTTCATCAAAGGTTTTATCACAATTATAAGACTAGAAATGCATACAAAACATTGACTCCTTTATTTTGCTCATATTGCGAAAGATATGAACATGTAAAATATTTATATTATGACATATTGATAAATATAAATCTATTATCAAATGGTCATGAAAAATACTTTAACACTCATGGACCCAAGATGATATGAGTAGCAAATGTACGTTAAAATTCTATTTTGTAAGTACCTTTAAGAACGAAGAGAAATAAATCACCATTGTTAAACCAAGTGAGAGATTAATAAAAACATGGCGGACAACAACTTAAAAGGTACCAATTTTATAAAATATATGAATATGTGAAATCTTTGTTAGAATTGCTTTGATTAATTGTGTGATTATTTTAGCTAAAAATTATTTTTTATGTTTACGTTAATTTGATCGACCAAATGCTTCTTTAGGTCAACCGATGTTTAAAGCATTGTAATTTAAAGTTGCTCCCTCCTCCTTTGTTTTATTTCTCTTTTCTATCTTATCTCTCCTCTTCTGCCACTGACACAGTGCCTCCAAGCTTCTCCGACATCTTCCTTTATATTTTAAGCCACAAAATCTTGTTTTTTTGGCTTCTAAAGCCATTTGAAGGCTTGTCTTCACACCATTCCCCCTTGAAAAGCCCCTACCTCATCTATGTCTCTTCTCTGATGATTCTTGTCAGCATTTCTCCGTCTCCAACAAACCTCAAGTGATGATAAAGCCATCTTTAGACTCATGGTAACTCTCTAATTCAAAGCCTGCTATCCTTTAGCTTTAGTTCGTCTTAGTTTATTTCAATTTTTGGATTTCTAACTATCTAGAGTTTCGAATTTGGGAATTTTGCATGAAATTGAGAAATTATCAAGTTTTCTTGTGATTTCTTGCAATTATAAGTATAATTAGGGGTATATGACATTCAATGGCATTTGCATACACTCAATTTTAATTTTTTCCAATTTCAGTTTTTTTGTGATTAGGTTTATTCAAATTTATGCTTAAATTGTACGATTATGATCTTTTAAAAACTCAATTAGATGCTTATTCAAGGTTGTTATTTAGTCAATTGCTTTTTGTTAATTTTAAGTTTCCCCCTTTTCATATTTGACTTTTAGGGTTTATTTCAATGTCTATTAAATTAATGAATTTTTAGTGAAATTAATGTGTTAAAAATATATTGTGCAATAAATTTCACTTAATTACCCAAATTTCATGATTTTCCCAATTTTAGAAAATATATCTAGGGTTTATGAAATCTTGCAATCAAATTAATCTTTTTCATAAAATTAAGTGATTGTTTTTCAATTAAAAGTTTAATAAAAGTTTTTGATCAATTAAAAGGGTTTTCTTCTTAATTTATGTTAGTTTTTCTATTCATTAAAATTGCATGAATTCATGTGTTTTCATTGGATCTATTTTGAAAGGACCTACTTATCTCTAATTTTTTCCTTTAAGGAAGTTTTCTTTGAAACCTTGAAATAATAAGTTGGTTATTATAGTTTTTTAAAACTTATAATTCCTTTTAAGTCCCACATGTGCATATCATGTATACATATAGGAATTTGTTTAGATTTGAATCTTTCAAACCTTTAATCATCTATGATCCTTCATTTCTACAGGTTATGTTGTTGACTCTAACAATTATTATTACTCATGCACTTTATCTATTCCTAGAGCCCTTTTAGGTGTTTAATGTTTAGACCTCTCCTTCATATTCCCCTATTCTTAGCTTGCTACTATAGTTACGAATCGAGATAGTAGTACTTCTAGAGGTAAGAGATCCTAATCTAGTCAAGAGAGTGATTATATAGACATTGACTATGACCAATTACAAGATTATACCTCTAGAAAACGCTTAAACAACCGTTTTATTACTCCTACTCATCTAGACTTCTTAGAAGAAAATGATCTTATTCAGTTTTTTCTTGATTAAGGGTGGGAGCTTCTGCTTACTCTTTCAGCTGAAACTTGTCCCACAACTTTAAAACTCTTTTACTGTAGAGGTAAAGAAGAATGATGATTACATCATCTTATCCAAAGTAAGGAATATCCCTATTCGTCTATCTAGAGACATTATAAGGTTTTGATGTATGACCTTTTTATTTATAATATTGACTCCTCCGTATGAAGGTTTTTGTTATACTTTTGACTTTTATAGTTACCCACATTTACTTTGGTATATTGCTTCTTTTAAAATGGTTGGTTATGTATTATATTTGATATTGTGATTATGCCCCTTTTAGTGATTCCAAAAAGGGGGAGATGAATGTGATAGTAGGCGATGATTGATGATTGAGATATTATGCATAGATTGAGGGGGGTATGTTTTGCATAAGCAATAATGTTATATAATTTTGAATCTTGATTATTTTTGTTTAAAATTGGAAATTATGATGATGAATTATTTTAAATTATTACTATCTGAATTTGACATATTTAAGGGTAGTTTATCGTTTAAATTGTATAATGTTTATGTCGATAATACCACTTAATTTTGTCGTTACTAAAAAGAAGGAGATTATTGAACCAAGGGACATTCTACCTTATTTTAATAATGACAAAACATTCTTTACTATTAATCCTTGTGTTTTTTAAGTGTATTACAGGATAGGTTGAACAAGTTCAATCTTGATCATCCAAAAAAACTTAAAGTTGAAAATCAAAGTTTATGACGATTCAAGACTTGAAGAGGAAATATAATTTATAATTAATTTACTTATATTTTGTTTATTGTAAACTTTACTTGATTTTATTTTGATGTTTTTAAAAGGCTTATAGTTAATCATTTATGTATACATATTTTAGAATATGTATATAGGTGCATAATCAAGAGATGTGTATATTTAATTTGTTTGTCTTCTCTTAATGTTTATCTTAATTGATTAGGAATGTATAAGTTAATTAAATTAATATTATCTGAAATAAGTTAAAAAGGTAATTTATGTGTTTTAGGTGTAAAATGCTTTTGTTTAATCTCATTCGGATGGTTTAAGTTGGTTTTTGATATAGGTCGACCGAATAAGTCAAGTCGATTGATCGAACTCAAGACGAATGCCTATCGGTCGACCGAATTGTTTCTATCAGTCGACCAAATTTTGAGGAAATATAAAAAAGAATCTGGTTGCACAGATTACACAACAATAACAAAATTAATTGTTATTTTTCCCGTTGGACAACGAATATAAAAACCATTATACAATGGATAATTTAGAAAATGATAAGTATAAATAAGTTGTTTTAATACAGATGAAAGTAGAGTTTTTTTCATATGTCTTTTACTAAGTGATATATCAGATATATACGAGTTTTCTTATAGTGTTTTTACAAAAGCTATACAAGTTTTTTAAGGTTATTCATGAATTTCTTCTTTGTTTTACAATGTGTTTTTATATGAGGTTTTTTAGCATTATTTTTGTGCATTCATTCTTCTAACCTCTTTTATACATTAAGTAAAATTTAGTGAAGTAATTCCTTGTTAAATTATTTTTCGTGAGAATTGAGAGGTTATTCTTGAGTTAAAAAAAAAGAATTAATTAGAAAAGTTATCCTTTTGCCTGTGAAAAAGAATTATATTGAATCACGGTACTTTTATTGAAGTTGTAATAAGAACAAAATCTCAATAATGGTATTAAAGATTAGAAGTACGAGAAGTGAACAGCTCTGAAGTAGAATAAATTTAGTGTATCTCTTTCTTCTCTTACTCTTTAATTTTTACACATTAATATTATAACTTTTTATGGTTTATTTCGTGAATTGGCATTGATCTTTAGCTTATGTATTTATTGTTGTATTTAAGAATTTTTATTTAAAACTAATTCAACCCCTCTTTTAGTACCATTCAAACCTAGTATTTGGGAATACAAGAAACTCAAAATCCAACAAATGCATTTAAATTTTTTCGAATATGTTCAAAGTTCAAATAAACTCTGGTTCAAGCATCCAACATCAAATAGAACTAGGCTTCAATAAACTAGGCTGAAACTCAGACTCGGGTTTGAGTCTAATAAATATTTTTCAGAATCGAATTCAAGTTTTAAAGGACAGGGACCCTACCCTAACCGATTATCATCCCCTAAATTGTAATAATTGATCCCATCAAGGTAAATTGCAGGTCGTAATATTAGACTCACTTACATTGGCTTCTATCATCTCCCACCATCTAACTGTGACCATCATTTAAAGGAGATCTTTATTTTGCAGTTTAGTCCTTATATAACATACCATTCTATCTCCAACCTCTCTGCACTCTTGCATCTCTGTCGTTGTTGTATTTTCAACTTTTATTATTGAAAGAAGATACCAACCAGACATAATGAGCACTAGAAACTTACACTTCCTAGCCCTCTCTTCTTATAGTAGTAGAAGAGAAATGAAGCAACTGCTAGCATTCTCAAGTTCCAAGGAATACTGCAGTAGCTCTTCTAGTATATGCTGCATTATAAAATTTGGCCTGCAATAGTGATTTCTCCATGGTTCACTTGCTAATCTGATCGTTCAGGGTCTTATAAATATGATCCGAATAGTATTTCTCCGTAGAATCAATTGCCATAAATGCCATATCAAGATAAACGGGACACATGACATTATATATAAATTGCAGATGTTAAATGAACCATCTATTATTCGTATAACCAATCTTCTTAGAAATTTAGGAAATGTTTATTTTAGTTATAATTTTTTATTTTTCTAAACAAAAAAACTGAAAAAAAAAAGGTATAAAAATTAAAAAACAACACACACACAAAAGTTGAAAAAATGCTATAAAAATCTATAAAATATATAAAATATAATTAAAACAAGAAAAAATAAAAAGTTGAATCAAACAAATCTTAATTGTTTAAGATATATACAAGTTATATAGGATATGAGTATCAAAAGAACAGAAAGTTGAGGTTTGTAATAGGAGATTAAGCTGGTATTTCACTTACTGCGAGAAGGAGAGAATACTAAGGAATTCAATCAAATAGTGGGTACATATAGTTGATCAAAATAATGAAAAAGGAATTGATCGAGGAATGTTTTCAATATTGAAATATTCGGATTGATTACTAGTTCGAATTTGATACAAAATTTGATTTTCTGAGAACTGCAAATACTGATAAAGTTCATATATGCAGCAGCAACTCGAGCATACATGTTCCTTTTAAGGTTTATATAAAAACTCAAGACTTGTGTTACAACTTACATGAACTTTGCTGAAAATTTCAGGTGTGAAATAAGTGCATTCCATTGTTGAATACGGACTAAGAAGAGGGGTGTTTGCTTGATGCAATGCAGAACTAATAGGGTTTCCTCATTCTGCAATCAACTGAGTTTGAACATGGAGTACAACTGAGAAAAGAAGAAGAAGCTTTGTTCTCACAGAGGAAGGATAGAATCCCGAATTCTGTTGTGCCTTGACGATGCAGACTTCCACCCTGAGGAAAAAGACCTTTTCATTGATATAGGCCCCTTCTGCAACGAAATCCCGATTGACGGACTCTTGATCAGCTTGCGAAAGCTCGAATTCCCACTACTTGGGCGCTTCGAGACTCTCTTGGACTTCGAATTCTTGAGTTGTTCAAACTGAGCATCCAAGTTTTGTTGTTGATTAGTAGCAACAATGTTAGCTACAGAACTGTAAATTGCTGAAGCAGAAGAGGAATCCAATGAGATTGACCTCCTCACAGGTTGCATTTCTGCTTCTATTGCCTTTCTAGTATCAACTAAATCACTTGACACCCTGGGATGGTTCCTCAAAAGATTGAGAAAAGAATCCATCTTTGAGTTTCCAACAACTGATTCATCCGCAACAACATTGTCATCTTCACTTCTCACTTCACTACTCCTCCCATCATACACTTCTCGATTTCTGATCATTCCACTATTATTCACAGAACTCTCCATCTGGGATTCTTCCCTTGAACTTGAACCACTTGAAGTAGGCATTGATGAAGCAGTTTGAGCATCACAATTCTCGGATAATATAGGGGCACGACATAAAGGGCAGTTCTTGTGGGATCTTAACCAAGTATCAATACAAGGCAAGTGAAACGCGTGATTACACTTGGACAAAAGCCGAAGACTTTCATCTTCTTCAAACTCGTTCAAGCAAACAGAGCACTCTGTAACTTCTACCAAACCTTCACCTTTCTTATACCTGAACACTGGGAGTGAATCAATCACAGACTGCTCCAGACCTACGGTGTTGATGTACCAAATAGGGTGATCGATCACAGGTCCTCGATCACCATCAAAAAAGCTATTTTGAGGACCAAAAAATACGCGTGCCCTTCTCATCCCTCTTGAATCCCTCCACCTGGAATAGTATACTTTAAAAAGTTTGCATAAGATAGCGAAGAGAAGTAGAAAACCAAGCGTGCAGCCCATGATGATCATACTAGTTTTGATCAGATGTTTGTGTGCAACATCACTAGAATTGGGAACCGTATACCTCACATGTCGTGACGATGACGGCGGTGGCGGTGGCGGCGGAATTATCGATGACGGATCAGGAAGCGAAATTTCGCCAACTAGAAGGATCTTACATACGCTAGGACAGACTTGGAAACAAGACCCCAAACACTTACCATCAGGGTTCAGATACGGGTTGCATGGAATGAAACAAAACATAGTATCGGAAGAAGTCAAAAGCTTTCGGGGCATGAGAGGATTTGCGAGCTCAGGCTTCATTTTTACTCACCAAAGGCATACCAAAAAACAGAGGAAACAGGGGAGAGAGAGAGAGAGGGAGAGAGATTCGTATGGACATGCTTGTAGAGAAAAGGAGTAAAACGGGGGCCATTAAAGATTGGTCATTCCACTTGATTTTCGACCACACTCTGTGGGCTCTGGATTGCAAAGTATGTGTGGTAGTCACTGGAAGTTTTCGCTTTCATTTGAAGACTTCTTGTGCATGGCGAAGAAGAGTCGTTTGGTTTTTTGCTTCTGCAGAAGTCAAAAGGATTATCGTAAACAAATTGATGTGTCACTTCCAAGCTTTACTCTTTTTGTTCTTTCCAATACCAAGACTTGGAATAAGAAGAGTTCAAAGAAAGACCGTTGGGCAGCAGTGAGGAAAAAGGAAAAATGCCTTTGGATTAAGCTTGGATCCGATGAAGAAGGTTGCGTCTTGATACTGCGTAAAAAACAGACAACTCTGACTACTACCTTATAAACTTTTTTTTTTACTGGCTTAAATACGATTGAATTAAAATCTTCAGACTTGTTAAATTTACATACATGTTTAATTAGATTTTTAATTTTTTTAACAAAAATTTTGATTAAAAAAATATTAATACAACATAAAAATCGAAAAAAAAAAACCAATACAAAAATTTAACTAAACATCCACTTAATTTGATTTCAATTAATTCAGTATAATTTTTAATTAAAAAATAATCAAATTTTAAGTTTAATCACATCAAATTTATTTTATGAATTTAAAGTGTTTTTGTGTATTTTCATAAATTTTTATATTTTTAAATTTTTTATTATATATTTTAAAAGTCTGTTATTTTTTCACTTTTATATTATTTCATAATTTTCGTATTTTAAAAAATAGAAATCTGAAATCAAAACTAAAAATAACACTAAACAACCCCTATATAGTTTTGAATTAATATTGAGTTTTTTATAGTAATTTTACGTAATAGTTAATTTTTTATGATGGAATAATCAATTGTTTGGGGTGAATAAATAGAGAATTTATAAATTATACAATTTAAATAAGTTATTAACTAATTATTTAAGCCAAACAAAAAATTCATTTCCAGTAGTCAATATTATTGGGACCATATTAACGACGTCTAACAACTCCCAGGAGAGGCTAAGTTTGACTGCAGGAGTCGTTGGATGGACAAATACTATTTTAATGATATTTTATTATTTAAAATACCTTATAACTTGGAAATATAAAAATATTTTACTAAATCTCAGCTAAAGTTATTATTAATATACGAAACAACTAATCTAATAATAATAATCTATATTAACATAATATAACCATTTTAAAATGTCTTTTACTAAAAAAATTTAATACTATAAATAATTTTTAAATTAATAAATTATTTTTAAAAAATTAAGTAAGTTTACCCTGCTTCATTTGGAGGCTGCTGGTGTAGGTTCGATAAAGGAAGAGCTTATATGGTTGAATGATGGATGGAAATTAGGCGAATATGGTTAACCCATATTCACCACTCGGGCCAATTATTTTCTACAACTTTTTTCTATTTCAACGTTCCATAAATGGTTTCTTATGGGCAACAAGCCAACAACTACTCCCTCTTGGAGCTTAGTTGGGACTTTGGATCGCAGAAGACAGCAGTAAATGTAGACTCGTGTGCACTTTCTTGTCAAGATAACTACAAATCATTCAATAAATGATATAGTTCCACACTTTGACTTAGTATGGTTGAGACCTTTAGTCTCTAATTTTATTATTTAATATTAGATGTCATTTTTAATTATAATTTTATATTTTATATTAATGTTTATATATTTTATATTGTATTAGTATATTAATTTTTTTTAATTTCTATACTATTTTTTTTATTTTAAAAAATAAAAACTAGAACCTAAAATAAATCATACAAAACAAGTCCTAATATTTCTTTTCGGTGACAATTAATCATATATTTTAAATAATTTATGAGATTAAATATGTGGTTTGATTTTTTATTTTAATTATGATATATTCAAATTATTACTTACTCTTGTAATATTATTTAACCATCATTATCCTTTATCAAATTTTATTTATTTTTACTTAAAACATTATTATATTAAAATTTTTAAATTTTAATTCAATATATTATAAAATTATAAATAAACAAAAATAGGATAGAAAATTTTATTATAATAAAATAATATTATTGAAAAGTAAATGATAATTTTCAAAATAAGAAGATTAAAATTAAAAAAAAAGATGAATCGAGATTTGGTATAATTAACCCTAATTCATTTAACGAGCAATTCAAAGTCAAGACCTCAATCTGTAATTTCCAACACTAAATTCCTTCAAAAGTAATCAACATTGCCTTAACTGGAACGTTCCCACCAACGTATGATGAGGATGCGTTCTAGGGACTGTTTGACAAAGAAAGTATTCCATTCCATTCTCTTTTTTGCCCTTTTCCCCGCGAAGTTGCATTTACTGTATACATTAGTTTAACCCAAAAAAAAAAAAACTATAGATAGACCCTCGGTTGGTGGCCATCTTTTCCTCCGGAAGGGTATAATAGAAAGTTAGACTTTTTAAGTTTTATTTAGTAGGATTTTAATTTTTAATTTTTAATTTTTTTAATATAAAAAATAGAAAAGTATAAAATTTTAAAAAATTAATATATTAATATAACATAAAACTGAAAAAGTATAAAAATTGAAAAAAAAACATAAAAATTAATATAAATATACAAAAATTATAACTAAAACTTTTAATTAATAATCCAACTAAACATACTTTTAAGTTATGACCAAAATATTGTTATATCTTTACATAAATTAAGATATTATTATTATATAGGTTTGAAGATTTTAAGACTTTATTTAATTGAGTTTTTATTTTTTATTTTTATTTTTTAAATATAAAAATTAATAAAAAAACATATTAATACAGTACAAAAACTGAAAAAAAACACATAAAATTTAATATAAAAATATAAAAATTACAATTAACAACCCAATCAAACGTGTCATTAGTTTTAAATTTTGTTATTTAGGATTTTAAATTTTAGATATTCAAATTTTATGATTTTAGAGTTTTAAGAATATGATTTTTAATTTTTAAAATTTAAAATTAAAAATTTTTAAATAAATTTGATAATAAAAAAAGACAAATTTATTATTTGTCCTCCATTAATTTTAAACTCACGTGGCCTGCCTCGAACGGACCCCTAGTCCAACTCTTGGTGTAATTAATGCCTAATCTTTCTGAGTAAGATAATGGAACCTTATATGACAATCCAACGTTGTTATTATTGTTGTTGTTGCTTCTCCAAGCACGCAAGAAACGAATTTTATCAAAAGCGCCATTTCAGGTTTTTTATCCGAAAAATGTGTCCAAAATACTCTACCGAGACCTCTATTATCTTGCGAGTTGTGATACACCAACCCCAGCTTTCTTTCACGCTTCAAACTGCACACTTGCCTTCTAAAAATTCTTTCCAAACTCCCCCCACCAAATTGATCAAAATCTGCATCAACTGTAGGACCAACCAACCAACCATGGCATCAAACATCCGCAAGACGAGTTCTGGAGCTTTGTACGAGAATGATATGTTCATGGGTGCCTACCTAATGCAGAACTGTGACCTACCTCCACCAGTTAAGGTCTTTCCAGGCTCTGATAAGGTGGTCTTATCGTCTATGAACAGGGTTTTTGGCATGATGGGAAGAGATGAGAGTAGCGATGATTTTGACACCTGTAGCGGTGGTGGTGATGAGGATGAGAAGTTGGAGCTTCTAAAAGCACTGAGATTGTCACAAACCAGAGCCAGAGAAGCAGAGAGAAAAGCTGCAAGCTTTGCTATGGAGAAGGATTATGTTTCCAATGCTCTGTTAAAGGAGTCATTGCAGCTTCTTGCATATCGCCAGTGGGTAAGTTTGCTTGAGCTTCAAGTTCTGAAGCTACAATCTCCGAGGGAACAACAAAAGCAGGAAACTTGTTGCAGCTGCGGAAGACCAAAAGCAGTAGAAGAAATGTCTAAAGAGGGAAAGGATAGTGAAGATGGAGGTAGGATTTCATGGCTTGCGACTTTGGCGTTTTGTTTTGGTATTGTTAGTATAGGACTTACTCTTGGCTGTAGATATATTCTCTGAAAGAGTTCTATAGGTGCACAGAACTATTGGAAATTCAATTAGATTACGACACAGATAATGAAAATAATCTTCATTTCCCGTCATGTTTTCCACTTCCATTGCAAAAACAAAAAGATGATATCTTTCAGTCGAGTAATTCAGTTCGTGTATTGACTCCTTAATGTAGAAAATGGCTATCCATATATTACTGTTAGAGACTACATATAAGCTTAGTCTGAGAATATGAACACACAGTAAAGTTCACAATATGCTCGAGTGTACAGACCTCAAGTGGCCATAGCAATCATCACTACTATTGAAACACTCTAAACACACCCAACAAACATGACGACCACACTTACACGAGATGTGATTGCAGCCATCTATCTTCTCGATTGTGTAGCCACAGACGGGGCAATTTTTCACATTTTCTTTCCCCTGGCGCCATTCCTCCAAGGATGAATCAGGGTTTTCCTTAAATCTTTTATACCTCTCACAGGAAACGAATGGATGATACTCTAAGTGGCATTTTGTGCAAGTCTCTGCATAACATGCCTCGCAGATAAATGGTTCACCAACTGTTCCAGCATCAGCTACTTTGTAAACAGAAGGGCAGTCTGGAGATGGGCAAAATCTGTAGGTCCCTCCGCTTGATACAACAAATGACCCTAAAGAAGCCCTGAATAATTCCTCCAACTTATCATTTGACAAGAGACACTTCAAATCTATAAGCAATATGGGAGCTTTGCAGCCCTCACTGGCACAGCATACTGGAAAACTGCCCTGATTTTTTATTGCTGATTCAAATTGCTCCACCAAGCATGATCGGCAGAAAAGATGTCTGCAGTTTTCAAGCTGGTAACCATCCTCAACCTCACAGAAACAAATGGGACAGGAAACTTCATTTTCATGCAACGCAGCTGAACCCTGGCTTGTCTGAGCTAAATCATAAACTATTTCTTCAACTTGCTTCTTCATCTTTCTGGTTCCATTAATGGAGATCACATGGCGGCGAGTGTTAAGTGTGCAGTCCTCCAAACCAGGTACCTTCTCTTTGAGTCCATCAAGGTCAGGGCCAAAACTCATAACTACTTCCTTCATAAGGTAAGGTGGCAAATTTCCACCTCTGAGATGGATCTCAAGTCGTTGATTTTCATGGTAGGTGACAAGCGATTGAATCAGTTTCTGTTGGGCTAAGGCAACGTTCGCTGATGATCCAAAGACCCGTACCTTAGAGGTGTGTCTTTCAAACAAAATGTAGGTACTAGTCTCTCGCTGTATGGACTTCATCATATTGATACCCTGTATAGAGAACAAATGTTGTAACACAGCCGGAGTAAGGCTAGCATTATCTATGATGTGGCCTTCCATAAGCTCTTCTAGACGTCGTCTCAGTTCTGCAATTTTTTGTGTAGCATCAGCAGTTAGCCTCACTCGATAGGAACCATTCTCATTCCTGTCTAGACTGCACTCGACACCTGCAAGACACATAATAGGTGTTATGAATTAACTAATTGATTAATCAAGCACACGTCAGTTCATTCTTGAACCAACAAAATTGGGAATTCGAGAAATGGGAGAAATGCCAATGTCAGCCAAAGGATCCTTCTTTGAAGAGGATATTAGTAAGATATGCAACAAAAGATTACTACATTGGCTACAGCACAGCCACTAATTCTTTAACTTCTAACCAAACATTTTCACACATCACACACACACAATGCTGTTAACATATCAATAAAGAAAATTAATGTCCAAATGTACAACCCGTTCTTTCTGTCGATTGAACTATTTGTCAGTGCTAACATATAATACACCCATCAGCAGTTCAAAAAAGCATGTGACCATGTTATGTGAAAGAAGATATTACCCTAAATAAATAATTATCTGTCGTTTGAACTATTTTTCAGTGCTAACATGATAATACCCCCATCAGCAGTTCAAAAAACCATGTGACCATGTGACCATGTTATGTGAAAGAAGAAATTACCCTAAATAAATAATTAGTGAGTTGAAAAAAATTTTGGCCCATTGGGCTATAAGCTGTAAAAATGAACTGGGAAAGATATTGTATTATTCAGGAAGCAGTACCTTTTATACGCTTAAAGCTTGCACGTAAAGAATCCAAGTGTGTCCTGATGGCAGAGTACACAGAGACAGAACAGGAAATTGAGCTATGAAACAAATGCTGGCATTTTAGTTTTTGCCATGAAAGGCATCCTGGCAATATTTTTCCTTCCAAATTGTCCAAAGCTTTTGCCGCCTCTAAATGTAACCTTCCATCGAAAGTGATAAAAGCTTTCACAAATGCATCCTTTAATTCAGGTGGCAACACTTGAACACTACAACAGCTAGTGTGGGGATACCTTCTGGGCATAAATTGGGTCAGTTCTTTAAGGATTGCTTCTTCGCAGGATTTCAGGGGAGGATTTTCCACAGCTTCTCCCCTTACTAAGAATAGATCCACAATTCTCCTCTTCGTAAGACTTTTCAGTTTATCTAAAACATCATCTTCAGAAAGTTCTTTATCAATCCCTTTTACAACAACAGAATCCGCACATTTTCTGCTAGCTTCACAATAAATATGATTTCCATCTATCGCAAGGTTAGCAAAATCACGAACCATGTAGCAAGCATCTCGTTTATCACATTTAACAAATGCAAGCCCCTTGCTCCGCTTACGAGGCCAATAAACCTTTGCTTTAACTGCTGGGAATGAATGCATTTTATGATCACCTCTAAATGTTGTTTGCGAAGGAAGAACCTTCAAGAAAGAGCCATGGAATTCAATTTCATTAAGCTCAGCAGCTCTCTGGGCAGCTTCAGGAGTGAGAAATGTTATCCTGCCCCATTTTCCCTTTTGATTGCCCTCTTGCCCAATGCTTGTCGGCTTGTGGATGGCACAAATGCCACCAGACACATATTTATGAAGAAACACCAAAAGTTCCTTATCATTGACTGTACTTAACTCAGAATAAAATATATCCACAGTCAAATATCTCTTCTCCAACTCTAAATGCTTGATCTCGGCACCAGCTCCAAAAAGTGCCATAGAAGGCAAGCTACCAGCCCTGTGATATAAAGATTTCTCCATGCATTCATCGTACAACCACTTCCTTTCATACTCAACAGCTTCTTTTACATCACTGAAAACCTTGCTCATAGTCTCTGAGGAGGAAAATATGAGAATCTCATTTCTTTGAATATTTACTTCAACATTAATCCGTTCATCCATGCAGGCAGTCCGAATATGGGATACAAGAGAAAGAATATTACAGTTGGATTTACCACAGAACCTTTTGAGGAGAGTGCTGCCAAACCCAGTCATCACCTTCCTGTGCAATTTCCGTGTTTCCATTTTGGAAGCATCAAACAATGGAGGAGGAAAAATCTTGGATAATGATTCGTACTCAAAAGCAGTCACGCAAACCAAATATTGGTTTGATACTGACAAAAGATCACCAAAAACAACCCAACTTGGCTTCTCACCAAATGTTAGTAATGAACATGATGGATGAAGGAGAAAATGCTTCCCAGTCAATGCCACTTCGTAACCAAGTTGATCACATCCAGAATACATTGCTACATTTTCTGCAAGAGCAGAAAGTATGGCCTTTTTCAAATGTATATCATGCTCAGTTAACTTATGAGGATCCCAGCGCCAGTAACATGGGATTATAACAGCAAGTTCTTTTTCAAGGCATAGTTCTAACTCCTTTACTGTTTCATGGCATCTCCTCATGGATTTAGCATTAATTTTGTTTTCCAAACACCATTTACTTCTCCTGTTGTAGGGAATAGATTCCCACTCCTTATATACAGAAAGAAGTGTAAATAGATCACCATTCGGATGGCAGAACTGCACCTTGAGACGATCAGCTTTTAACTTATCATCAGGACTACCAACTCTGCAGAATATGTTAGCAGTGTTTGCCATTACAGCTGCCAGAACAAGGCCCTCTCTTCCCAGGCAATGATGGAAACATCCAAGAATGAGCTTACCAAGGCGAGGCTCAACACCCATTTTAACCAGATATCGACCTTCGCCATTCAATTCATAAACACCTTTGTTCTGTGTGATAACTCCCAACTGAACAAGATTCCTTGTGGCCAATTCAATAGCTTTGGCACTAGGTGCATCAACAAAATCAAAATCCTTTACATCATTGATCCCTAATGCAAGAATCCTCAGAATTGCAACACCAAGATGAACTCTTCGAATCTCAGGTTCTTGATTAAGAGGCATTGACTCAAAATCATGCTCTGAGTACAGCCTATAACATTTACCAGGTCCTGTTCTCCCAGCTCGACCCGCTCTTTGTTGAGCAGAACTCTGACTGATAAAACCTACTTTGAGCACATTCATACCAGTGCCAGGTTCAAATTTACTTTCTTTAGCCATGCCGCAATCAACTACATACCTGACACCAGGAATTGTAACCGATGTTTCAGCGAGATTTGTGGCAAATATAATTTTTCTTTTCCCAGGATAGTTTTGAAAAACATGGCATTGCTCTTCAAAAGAAAGCTTTCCATGCAAGGGTAATGCAACAGCAGAGGAAGCTTGAAATTTCTCACAAGCCCATTCTACTTCCATCTGAGATGTCAAAAAGGCAAGAATGCTCCCTTCTTCCTCTGTTTTATGAATTTCTGTTGCAACCCTCACAACCTCACAAGCATATGGCGCAACAATAGCATTATTAGTTCCCTCAGTAGTGCTAGGGGTATATATGATGTCAACTGGGAACTTTCTCCCTGACATATGAAATATTGTACAACCAAAATAGTAGTCAGAGAGCTGGTTTGCATCAGCTGTTGCTGACATTATTACAAGCCTCAAATTACTTCTCTCTTTAAGTAGATCTTTAAGCAACGCCAAAAGAAGATCAGTGTTCAAGCTTCTTTCATGAGCCTCATCAATAATTATGCAGGAAATCCTCGAAAGATACCTATCATTAATGTAATGCTGCAGTAAACAGTGATCTGTCATGTATATCACTTTGGAATCAAAATTTTGAGTTGATGAAAATGCAGGATAAGAGATGACTGAATTGTCCCCATAGCACCCGCTACTTTCTTCTGCGACCCTATGTGCAAGTGAGGTAGCTGCAATCTTGCGGGGTTGAGTACATACGATACAGCCATCAGCAGCTACTCCAGAATCAGTCAGGAATTGGATTAATTGTGTGCTTTTTCCTGAACCAGTCTCTCCAATCAGTACCATTACCTGAACAAACAACTATCAGAAGAAGACAAAAAAACAAAGTAGATCCAAACAGTTTCATTAAATTTATGTATTGACTGATTGAATGCCATCTGTAGCATCAGTACATCAATCCACTGTGTTTTAGGCGTGAAACACAAAACAAGACTAGAAGTCTTCAAGATTGCAACTTATAGACTCCATTTCAGGCAGAGATAAGAAGACCATCATGGCAAAGAAAAATAGTTCCACGGCCAGAAAAATACGACTAAGGAGATGGTCCCCATATGAGAATGTCACTGGCGTTTTAGGGTCTTGAGCTAGGACCATAAATATAACAGTTGTGTCTTGTCGAACTTCTTCGGGACACAATAAAATATTGAAACAACCGAATCTCCATGATTATAACACTTATTCCTCCATTAAAAAAAATACCTACATGCATACACATTCACGTGTACATCCAAATTTCCATGTATACTCGTAAGTTAAATCTAATCCCCATGAAGAAACAACTAGGAGGATATTAAGGACAAGTATGCAAAACAGAGAAACCAAATCAAAAGCCACACCTGTTCCCCTTCAATTATCCTCAGAATCTCGTGTCTTTGTGCAAAAATTGGCAGTTCCTCGTTAAGCCTATGAATTTCCCTCAACACCAACTTGTGAACCCGTCCCCAGTTCACTTGCTCATCGAACTTAAACACTGGGATACTCCATTTTCCTTCTTCTTCTTCTTCTTCAAAAGTTTCCTTCTTTGCACCTCTAAGATGACTCCAAATACACCTCATAGCCCTCTTGAACTCCATTATCCTCTTCTCTATCATCTCTCTCTCCACCTCCAAACCCTTTTGACGGTCTAAAATCTCCGTCGCCGCCCTTAACCGGTTCAACTTTCTGAGCGAACGGGCGAGCCTTTTGATCTCGGTAACTTTCTGGGTCAGTTTCAACTCCCATCTTTTCACTTCCTCGCCCTCAACAACCTTATTCACGTAATCAATAAAAACCTCTCTGAGTCTCTGTTCGAGTTCTTGTCTCCCTAAGCGGTCAACAACGTTGGACTTAGGTTCTGGGGTCAAGGAATGGACTCCACTCAGCCGGAGCTCCCAAACGCGGGTTACGAAGGAGACGACATCGGCCCATTTTAGGAAATAGAGCGAAGCAAGAACACAACCAGAGGAACTAGACACAATGCGCTCTGGTTTTGATGCACACTGCGAGATAACAGACTCAAAGTCCGGTCTTTTATGGGAATGAGTAGAAACAGAGTCCAAACAGAGCTGAATTGTGTATCTCCTGCAAAGACCAGAGCTGGAGGAGTGAGGTGTCGGTGGTTGATGGTAAAGTTTGTTGCCGTGGCCGTACGACGAAAATCGCCGGTCGACGCGCCGGTAAACCTGATTCCTCTGCATCGCATTAGGAAAATAGAAAAAGGTAAGAAGCGTACGAGAAAAGCAGAAGAGAAGGCGTACTGCGTGTGACGTTTGGGAGTTAGAAATAATATCTGGGCGAGACTTGTTACGACCCGCGTTTCTAAAATCCTAAAATATATTTTAAGTAAAAAAAAGAGATATAAAATAAATATTTTAAAAAATAAATATGTGTAACATTGTTCAAATCTAACATATTTTTAAATTTTGATATTTTTAAATTATATTTTGTTAAAATCTTAGTTATAACCATAATATAATTAATTAATTATAAAGTTAAAGTCATAGTATTTTTATAATAGTTTCCATTTAGTTATATCAATATTCTATCATATCAAAATCTAATCCTTAACGGTATTTTTATAATAGTGTCACCTCAATCATATGAAAATCTAATTCAATTCAACCATCTATTAGGATAAAAAAATAATTTTTTGTGAACTTATTTTTAATAATTATATCTTAATTATATAAAATAGATAGGTTAAAATTTACGATATAATTATTAGTTATATGAACACTAACAAATACGTACCAATAAATATACAAATGAAAAGCTTAACAAAATATTTTATTTATATATTTTTAGTATTATAAAAAAGTTATGGTCTAAAAAATAATAATATTACATCAAATATTTACATTTTTACTTAAATATTTATTTGTTTTTCAATATTGTTAGTGATTAGTGGTCTCCACAGCTAACAGCTTGCTGAGTAAGTATTAGACTGTGGGGGTACTGAGTGGACGATGCCATGCTTTAGGGTTGGAAACAAGATAATACTTTCCGTTTGCTTGGGGAGAAAGTTAAAGGGAAAGTTGAAAGGCAATAGAATAGATTTAATTTAAGGATGGACTTGTATTAAATTTATTAATATGAATTGATCCTGAGTTTCACTTTAAGCCGAATAAGGGTAATTTCACTTTAGTTTCCTTCATTAAAATTTGATAGAAAAAATGTCAAAGTAAGGTTGACCGAATAAAGGTCTCCAAATCAATGTTTTTAAAACTGTAAGTACATACTGTACCAGCCTTTCGCGGGTTCGAGCCAGTGTTTTTGGTTCCATTTCGTTTCGGCTTCCGGACCAAAATCGAAACGGAACGGACAAATTCTGTTTTAGGTGTAAATACTGGCCGGTACCGGTCAGTTCCAGCCGGATCCGGCCGGTACCGGTGACCAATACCGGTACCGAAAAAAAAAATTTTAAATTTTTTTTAAAAAAATTTATTTTTTTTATTTAAAGTTAAGTTAAAAACTATACAATATAATACATTTATACATCATTTTACAAATTTTATAAATTTTAAAAATTAATTTATAATTTTAAATAATTATCCGAAACGGTACCGGTATTGATCGGTACCGGTACAGTACCATTTTTTAGATAAATTCGGTACCGGTACCGGTACGGTATTTAAAACACTGGTCTAGTGTGTTTAATACCGTTCTATTTCAATCGGTATGGATCGAAAGGTACTGTACCAACGTAAAAATGGAACGGTATCAAACTTTATCATTTCGGAAATAAATATTAGTTAGTATCGATCATTTCGGTTGGTACCGGCCGGTATTATTTTTCAGGTACCGTTTTAAGGACTAAATTGAAAAATCAAAAAAATTTGTCAAAACGCAACCTCTGCGGCTCTACCCCAACCTTCTGTCTTCCCTTCGCTATTCCTGCTCGCCTTTACCACTCACCGCTCTTCGTTCACCCATCACTGCTAGTCGTTGTCTTCTTCTCCATGAGACTAGCTTCTCTACTCTTCACTCCCACCACCATCGCTATCACTAGTGCCAACATCAACAATTAGTGCCAACATCAATAACTAGTGTCGGCCTCTTCCTTGTGTGACGCCTCTAGTTCTTCACCACTAGGCGCTTGCACTCCTTCCTCCACTGCCAACACACTTTCAGCCAAATCTGGAAGCGATGTCTCCACTACTGCCTAATGCGACGGCTCTGACCTCTTTACTCCTTACTCAATGCCCTCCAGTCACTTGTGCGTTGTGCCTTGCAGAAAACCAGAAATTGGTGGTAGGTAAGAAGAAAGAAGTGGAGGGTCGTCTGGTCTAGAATATAAAGAAGAGAAAATAGAGAGAAAATAGAGGGAGCAGATGCCGCAAATCACAAATGGGGGGAGGCAGTGGCTGTGAAGAAACAATTCATTTGGGTTCTTTTCATTTTTTGGATTACACTTGATAATTGTCACTTGCCTCTTATTCATTATGCCATGGTTTGAAAATGACAATATTATAAGCTCAATTTGTAAGAAAGTTAATGTTAGCCCTATGGCACCCAAGAGGGGGGTGAATTGGGTGTTTAAAAACTTTTGCGGAATTAAGACACTTTAAACAC